>JACVBY030000521.1:867500-1099763 GCA_017589505.3 Metroxylon sagu | reverse complement strand
ACCCTTAAACGCTAAAGCCCTAAAACCCAAAACCCTTAACCCCAACCCCTAAACCCCTAAAACCCTAAACCCTAAACCCTAAACCCTAACCCCTAAAATCCCTAAAATCCCTAAAACCCCCTAAACCCTTAAACCCTTAAACCCTTAACCCTTAACCCTTAACCCTTAAACCCTTAAACCCTTAAACCCTTAAACCCTTAACCCTTAACCCTTAAACCTTAAACCCTTAAACCATAAACCCAAAACCCCCAAAACCCCTAAAACCCTAAATCCAAAACCCTCTAACCCCCAACCCCCTAAAACCCTAAAACCCAAAAACCCAAAAACCTTAAACCCTAAAACCCAAAAACCTTAAACCCTAAAACCCTAAACCCTAAAACCTCTAAACCCTAAACCCTAAACCCTAAAACCCTAAAACCCCTAAACCCTAAAATCCCTAAACCTTAAACCCCTAAAACCCCAAACCCCAAAACCCTCTAAAACCCTAAGCCCTAAAACCCTAAAACCCCTAAACCCCTAAACCCTAAAACCCCTAAAACCCTTAAACTCTAAAACCCCTCAAAACCCCTAAAACCCTAAAACCCTAAACCCCCTAAAAATCCTAAACCCTAAAAACCCTAAACCCCTAAAACCCTAATCCTTAAAACCCCTTAACCCCTAAACCCTAAACCCCTAAAAACTTAAAAAACCCTAAAAACTCCTAAAAAACCCTAAAACCCTGAACCCTGAACCCTGAACCCTAAACCCTAAAACCCTGAACCTAAAACTCTGAACCCTAAAAACCCTGAAGCTTGAAGCCTAAAAACCCTAAACCCTAAAACCCTAAAACCCCTAAACCCTAAAAACCCTAAACCGTAAACCTTAAAAACCCTAAAAACTCTAAAAACTCCAAACCCCAACCCTCAAACCCTAAAACCCCCAAACCCCCCAAACTCTAAACCCATAAAACCTAAACCCTAAACCCTCTAACCCCTAAACCCTAAACCTAAAACCCTAAAACCCTAAACCCCTAACCCCTAAAACCTTAAAACCCTAAAACCCAAAACCCCTAAACCCTAAAACCCTAAAATCTAAACCCTAAACCCCCAACCCTCAAACCCTAAAACCCTAAACCCCAAACCCCAAACCCCTGAAACCCTAAACCCTAAACTCAAAACCCTAAAAACCCCGAAACCCAAACCCCTAGAACCCCTAAACCCTAAAAACCCCAAAAATCCAAAAAACCTAAACCCTAAACTCCTAAACCCCTAAAACCCTAAACCCCTAAAACATAAAAATCCTAAACCCTAAAAACCCTAAAACCTAACCCCTAACCCCTAAACCCTAAACCCCTAAACCCTTAAAACCCCTAAACCCTAAAAACTCTAACCCCTAAACCCCTAAAACCCTAAACCCCCTAAAACCCCTAAACCCCTAAAACCCAAAACCCCTAAACCTCTAACCCTAAAAAACCCTTAAAACCCCAAGCCCCTAAAATCTAAACCCCAAATCCTTAAACCCTAAACCCTAAACCCCTCTAAACCCCTCTAAACCCTAAACCCCCTAAAACCCTAATCCCTAACCCCTCACCTCCTAACCCCTAAACCCAAAAACCCAAAACCCTAAACCCCTAAAACCTCTAAACCCTAAACCCTAAAACCCTAACCTCCTAAAACCCTAACCCCTAAAACCCCTTAAACCCTTAAACCCTTAAACCCTAAACCCTTAAAACCCTAACCCCTAAAACCCCCAACCCTAAAACCCTAAAACCCTAACCCTAACCCTCTAAACCCCTAAATCCCAAAAACCCTAAACCCCCTAAAACCCCCAAACCCCAAAACCCTTAACCCCCAAAATCCCTAAACCCCTAAACCCTAAAACCCTAAACCTCTAAAACCCAAAACCCTAAAACCCTAAACACTAAACACTAAACACCCTAAACCCCTCAAACCTAAAAACCCCTAAAACCCTAAACCCTAAAAACTCCAAACCCCCTAAAAATCCTAAAACCTCAAAAAACCCCTAAAACCTAAACCCTTAAACCCTAAACCCTAACCCCCTAAACCCCTACCCCAAACCCTTAAACCCTAAAACCCCCTAAAAACCCTAAACCCCCTAAAACCCCCAAACCCCAAAACCCTTAACCCTCAAAACCTCTAAAACCCTAAACCCCTAAAACCCTAAATCCTAAACCCTAAATACTAAACACTAAACACTAAACACTAAACACCCTAAACCCCTCAGACCTAAAAACCCCTAAAACCCTAAACCCTAAAATCCCCAAACCCCTTAAAAATCCTTAAACCCTAAAACCTTAAAAAACCCCTAAAACCTAAACCCTTAAACCCTAAACCCTAACCCCCTAAACCCCTACCCCAAACCCTTAAACCCTAAAACCATAAAACCAAAACCTAAACCTAAACCCTAAAAAACCCAAAAACCCTAAACCCTAAAACTCCCTAAAAACCCTAAACCCCCTAAAAATCTAAACCCTAAAATCCTAAACCCTAAACCTCAAACCCCAAACCCCAAACCCCCAACCCTTAAAAACTCCAAAAAACCCTAAACTCCTAACCTAAAATCTAAAACCTAAAATCTAAAATCTAAAACCTAAAATCCTAAAACCCTAAAACCTTAAAAAAAACTTCTAAAATTCTAAACCCTAAACTCGGTGTATAGATTTTGGGCGATAAGAAGATTCGAGAAGTAAAAGAAGGCTGTCAAAAAGAGAAGAAAGAGTAAACGCCATATTTTTTTTGCTGAGCATGATTTTTCTGCTCGAAAACTTATCGAGAGATCGAGAGAGAGAGAGAGAGAGAGAGAAATTTTGGCGGTGAAAAGACTCGAGAAGTAAAAGACTATCAAAAAGAGGAGAAAATAAACGTCGTACCTTTTTCGTTGTCGAGCATTTTTTTTTCTCGAAAATCAAAGAAAAAGAGGGATATTTTGTGGTGAAAAGACTCGAGAAGTAGAAAAAGGCTGTCGCAAAGAGGGGGAGAAAGTAAACGCCATACTTTTTTTTTTTTTCATCGAGCATGATTCCTTTTCCTCGAAAACCTTCGAAATCAAGAAAAAGAGGAGAGACAAAGAGATTTTTTTGGCGGTGAAAAAACTCAAGAAGTTAAAAAACTCAAGAAGCAAGAAGTTAAAAAAAAAAGAAAAAACTGTCGGAAAGCAAGGAGAGAGAGAGAAGGGTTTTGGGCGGTCAAAATGACTGAGAGAGAAGGGTTTTGGGCGGTCAAAATGACTGATGTTTATAATCTACCGTACTGCAACGAGGGAGGAGAGAGGGAATGAGGATGACATTAAATTAGTTTAGTTTTCTTTTTTTTTTTTTTTGTTAAGCTTAAAGTTTCGAAGTCTGCTTACTTACCAACGTACGCAATTTGTATACGCACGCATGCACTTTATCACCCGAAAGGACTTTAATTGAAAATATATATTAATATAAATAAATAATTATTTGATAATTTTATATGTGATGAAAATAGAGCATAATGAAATTCATTAGGTAAGTTAGAGTTAGAGCTCCCGTGAACCCGCAAGCTAAGTCTAACATAAATCTTATAAAATCATTCATCATGTTAATGGTGCCCTCCCCTCCTATCGGTTGCCAGCGACCTCACACTGATAACCCCACGCCTCCCACGACGACCCTCAACCCCCTTCCCCCGACGTTAACCCCACAAGCTTCAAGTACGAATTCTAACTACAGGAGAAAAAAAAAAAAAAAAGAAGAAGAAGAAGAAGATAATGAATGAAATTTATGTGGGCCTCACCAATGCTTGCAAGCAACAATCAAAGCTTCCCGGAGACTCCCCTGGCTCTAGTAATCCTCCTTCACACTCCGATTAACTGATCACCCACCCTATCAATCGGAATCAACAGAGATCTCAAGAAACAGAGACATAGAAATTGAGACAGGAAAATTTCGCGATTGTTTTCTATACTTTCTACCTCGTCGGCGATGAAACTTCCCACAATGAAGGAGGTTCAGTCTACGCCCTCCAATGGTGGTTCACCGGCCAGACGAAAAAAAAAAAAAAAAGATAGATATGTTTGAATTGATGGTAAATTTCATTTGATATCTTTCTTTTTTTTATTTTTTAATACTACATTCTAATCTTTATTCACGTTCATCATCCTTAACTGCATGTAAAATTCAATGTTAAAATTAAAATATTATAGGTAATATAATATCAATTATCAAACTAAACATATTACTGGAGCACTTGAATCTAGATTAACCTATAAAAATTTAAAAAAAACAAAATATAGCCTAATTTATTTTAAGTTATTATTTATAGTAAAAATAATAATTTTTTAAATCTTTTATTTATCAAGTGAGTGTTAAAATATAGCATAATTTATTTTAATTTTTTACATATTATTTTCTATCATGATGGTGTTCAACAGTTTTGTCATTCAATATTTTTTTAAAACCTATCATTTTTTTTTAAATCTATCATTCTGAGAGTTAATAAGAGTTACAATTTTACTTCATAATGTAAAGATTTATTTTGTCAGATAGAAATTCTTTAACTTTTGTGGAATGAAAATAAGATATAAATTATTTATCTATGATGGCTCACAACGATGACAATGGACAATGACAAAGAAGATAAGGGATGGCATTGGTGCTCGACGAGGTGGCTACGAAAAGATTAAGAATAGAGAGAAAAAGAGAAGAGACCATCGATGGTGAGCTTCGTCGGAGAACAGAGCGATGATGGTCAACAATGATAGAAAACGAGACTAAGGCACGGCAGTGACCATGGAAGGATGAACGGGAAAGCAAGAAGGGTAAGAGTCCTCCGACTCAGAAAAAAAAAAATGAACAAGAGGAAAGTTTCTAGAACGATCAATATAGAAGTTTTTGGAAGCTAATAGAGGATTCCAATTTTTTTTTTTTTAAATGATGATACCCAAGGTATCATACTCTCTTTCTTCGAACTACATATAGATGGATTACTTGCTTTGTCTCCTTTTCGAAGAAGAAAACTATTATGGTACAAGGGCCTGAGTTAATGCATCCAGTTGGAGAAGCAATTTTTATTCCCGTCTCTGGTTTTTAATCCTCCTCTTATTTTTTTACTATTTATAATGTAACATATTTTATACAAAATAATTTTTTATTAAATATTATAAATATTATTTTAGTAACTCTAATAATGTTATTATTTAAAATATTATTTAAATTAATTAAAAATTTTATTATATATTATAATATTTATGTATTGTATGTAAGATATAAAAAAAATATTGATAGTATTTGTATAGATGTTCAATTAATTAAAAACTCTTTTTTACATTATTCAATAGCAATCAATACATAATAACATAAATATAAAATAACTCGAAAGAATTGAACCTGATATTAAAATTTTTAAAATATAAAATTATATTTTTTATATTTAAAATTATTATTTTAAATAATCAAATTTAATAGTATTTTAAGATATTTTTTAAATGCAAAATTTATAATAATTTTTATATAATTTTTAAAATATAAATTTAAAAAAAATATATTTCATTACTTATAATTAATTTTAACAATTCTTTTAATAAAAAAATTTTAATAATTACATGCTTCTTTCAGTAGTAGCAAAATAGGTGATTGATTCTTTCTCAAAGTATATTACAGTTGTAGTCCTTAATATTATACTTAATGATCAAAATAACACTAATGACACTATTAAGTTTGAAAATATAATTCTATATGCGATTATCAAGCTCAAAGATCTCCAAAAGCTATTAATATTAAACATTGTAAAAAAATTAAAATAACTAGCTACTATATATAAAAAAATTTAAAAATTAAAAAACTTGTAAAAAAAATAAGAAAAGCTTATAAAAAATTTTAAAAGCTTTAAAATATTTAAAAAAAATTATAATTTCTTGTTATGTAAAAAAAATATTTATAACTATTAAATAGAATATATAGATTTTTTTAAATAAAAAATAAAAATATTTTTTAAAACTACTCTTACTATTAAAAAAGTAAAATAATTTTTTAATTTAAAAATTAAATATAAATACTTTTAAAAAAATATTTTATGACTTTCGAAAGTTAAAATAGATAAAAATCAAATAAGCCTAGGCATGCCAGACACGTGCCCCATAAATTATACCTAGCCTGCTGCACTAGTGAGTCTGATGAGCTGTCTTATAAGTTAACCTTTCTTATAAACTCACCTTCTTTATATACACCTAGTAGGCCATACTTCAAGCTAATTTTATGCAAACTAGATAACCGACTAGCCATACCATACCAGCCCATAATAAATCATCATACCAACTAATCTACGAGCCTCAAAAAAAGCATCTTGATAACTTATATAAACATAATAATAATAATAATAATAACAAATTCCATAGAAGAGATGATTGTTAGTGTCTTTCTCTCTCTCTCCCCACGTCCCACAAAACAAAATTCAAGCTTCCCTTCTATTCAAGCTTCCTTTGCACCCTATTCTGAAGAGAGGAAAAGGTATGGGAACATGGAACCCTTTGAATGCACCAAACATAATTTAGCATCCTCAGCAAAGAGGCCCCGAACAACAGCCCTGATTCACGGTAGGGTGCACATAGGGAGACATTAGACAATAGATTCAGCAGCTCATTCACTGAAATGATGTTATACACTGTTCAATGTTGTTTCCTCAGTTCCTAGAAAGCCAAATACAAAAGATTACCAAAGCCTCCAAAGTCTCTCAATATTTTAGCTAGAGCATAATCTCATCTCATTCTCTGCGATGATATCCTCTAGCGTTCTCAGTAAACAACTCCATTATTCAAATCATCATATCCTCGATGATAGTCCCAGAGGTTTGTACAGCTGATTTGTTTGCCTCACCAAAGAATCCAGATGTGCAGCTCTGCATGTTGAATTAACATTAAGATTCCAATTGAATGGGAGTGGGAGAAAAAAAAAAAAAAAGAATAATATAATAAAAGAGGTGCCCACGTCAGAATGAATCACCTTCCATATAACGTAGTTATTTGTAAAGTGGACGATGCATTCCCAATTAGGAGACAACTTAGCAGAGATTTAATGACTCACAAGGTTGTAGATACCTGTCTCTGGATGCAAAATGGGGGAAGAAAAAAAAAAAATGATATCTATTAGCATACCTTATTTTGATACAGAAAATGATATGCATCATGTATAAAATTTCAGTACTAAGCCAAAATGGATTAAAGGGATAAAAAAGAAGTTATAAAATTCGTAACGAAGAATATCTATGAGTAAGCTTTCAAGCCTGTGAGAAATCGAATATAAGTGGACTTCATGGTTCATGAATCGATCTGATGCATGGTACAAGATACTCAGCAACCTGCATAATACAGTAATTAATAAAATATATTTGTTTGTCATTACAGTTTCTTTGCATTTTCACTATTCCACAACTTAAACATAAGTATATACAAGCCTTAATTCAAAATGCAAAAACTAAACATGAAAGCCTCATCCCATCTATGGGGGTGGTACTTATCAGACTTGAACCAGAGGCTCTTAGTTTGTTGGACCAACATAATAAACAACTGGCAGGCTCTCAGTTGCATGCAGATATCATCTGGTGATAAATACAGATATCTGTTAATTTAATTTCATAGAAATGAGCTGAAAAGATCAAAGCATGCATACAAACGATTATGTATCTCAAATATGACCCTGCTGGCTCATCAAATGCTTGGCAAATCATACCCTATCAATTTCTCTACTGGTACATGAGAGTATCATGCTTTTAAACCTCAGCGATTATGATCGCAGCATGTATTACGTGATCATCTGAATATGGTATCAAGGCAATCAGTTTCAACTAATAAATTATCCTCTTTAAAGAACCAGGCCTATTTGGTTCCACAAATAGTTGAGCTTAATTCATTTTTGGGTATGCTATATGCCATATGCACAAGCAAGAAATGGTCTTTCAATGGTGTAATCTAACTTGTTGAAAAGTTTGCAAAGGTTTTGAAAACATTCAACCTGTCAGAATGTGATGCAGTAGAAATCAAAGCTATCTAGGATAATGAAGTAAATGGTGTAATCGCAAAACCAGTTTTCTCACATTGTTTTGAAAGGCTGCTTCATAGTTTGTAGAAGAGAAGAAAGGTTAACTTATAAGACTCTTAATGAAAATTGGCTACAAACTATCATGCACATGAAGTGAAAGATAAAGGAAAACAAAAAAAAAAAAAAAAAAAAAGAGATCTGAAAACAGAGTTACTTTAACATCATCTCTCTATGTCACCTGCATTGTGCCTAAAGTTGAAGGCAAACATATCATGATGTGTCAATCAAGGAGTTAATAAATGTTTGCAAAACAAAAGATGTCGATACCATTAATATAAAAGATCATTATAGTAGATAAGCCAGATTACACGTTTGACAGAGTTACCACTTTTCTGACAAACTCAACTTTGAGCTGGGTCAGTGGTGGAGACCACGCAGTTCAAAGTTGAAGAATTAGCGAAAAAAATCCATAATGGAAGGAAAATGAGGCTGCAAATTGATGCAGTGCCAGTGCATGTTTGCATTTTTTTATATAGATTTCCTCCTAGTTCTATCTTATAGCATATATCAAAATGAAAGAATTTAACTTCCAATACAGATTCAAGTCTGAGATAAGATAAAATGTCAGTCCTAATATGAATGAAGTCAATGCTTAAAAAGCCAAGTGTGTTGGCCTATGTTCATCATATCCTTCAGTCTAGCCCTAAATCCTAAAACCCTAAAAAACCTAAACCCCTAAACCCCAACCCCCAAACCCCCTAAAACCCCTAATCCCTCTAAAACATAACCCATAACCCCCCAAACCCTAAACTCCAACACTCCAAAACCTTAAAAATTCTAAAACCCTAAAGTTTAACCCACTAGCCCTAAACCTTAAAAATTCAAGGTTTGGACAGAAACTGTAGCATGCACATAGGTGGTGTCTTGTATTTCGATGTTTAGAGTTGTAAAACTATAAGTATTTAAGAAATAGTCTAGCATATGTTTAATTAAAAGTTTATTTAAGTCTCATTCATCCATAATTTAATGTCCTAATAAATGCATTTTCAGGAGCTTGATATACAAGGTTTTAAATTCAATTCCTTCTAATCATAACAAAAACAACTCACATCACACCATATAAAAGATAAAATAACAGTGTCGTGATTGTGAAAGAGAAGAAACAAAGTTGAAACTATTTTTGTTACTACATATTGAAAAGCACCGTAGACAAGTTGCATCTTATGCAAAATTACTAAATTTGATGTCATTGAAACTACTTCTCTGCATTACTGTGCCAATCTCCATGCTAAATTTACTATACATCATCTCATGTTCCTCCAAAAGTTGATTTGGTTCACATACGGTACGCACTAAACTAATAGTCTAGAACCCAAATTTAAATTTAATTATTTTATTAATTATTTATTGTTTTCAGAAGCTTTTCACAACGTCTTCAGGATTCCTCACAAATAAACCTTCTAACCACCATTGCTAGATAAAATTCACCACATTTTCATTTGAGCCGTACCGTTAATAAACAGTAATCGTTATTTACTTCATAAGCAATCTCATAACCAAATTACTATCCACTGTTATTGTGATATTGTGTTTTCTAGGGGTCGCTATGTCCACAAAGCCATGCCATCTCATCCTCCATAATTTAATAAATTTATCGGTAAAAGGTAATTTTGTCCAACCATATCAAAGCACATAGCGATCTCGTAAAAGCGTGAAAAGAGAAGATTTCATATTTAGGTCTTTTATATTGTATCACTTCTTTTGTGGTTTTTTTTTTCCTATCTCTTTACATTATCTCAGTTTCCCATTTAAGTCATTCTTTAATTTCTCTCTTTTATGACAAGACTGACTGCCAGTTGCATGCATGTAAACACACACTACAACAGACCAGTCTTCTTCTAGAACCTTGCTAAGATGCTAGGCAAAAAAGATGCAAAAAGTAATCGGGTAAGGAATAAAATACCATTGTCACCCGACGTAGGTTTGTTCCTTGTCTAAAAAAATCCATCTCAATCCAAACTGGTTAGCAAAACAAGCACATGAAATGAAATTCAAGGTATAAATGTTGTTTTTGTGTCATGTGTTGGCTGATCCTCAAGCCAAAGTACTTCTGGTTTCATTTCATGTAAAATAGGCTTCGACAGAAACAGGTTAAAGCTGAATTATAATTTTATAGGTAAAATAAAAAAAGAAAAGCATGATGTTTGATGAAAATGAAAAGAAATTGTGTAGGATAAGCAAGTACATAAGTAACGCACGTCATGGTGGTGCCTTGTATTTCAAGGTTTAGAGTTGTAAAACTTTATGTATTTTATCATATCTTTAGGACTAATATTGTAGCATATGTTTAATCTAAACAAGCAAGTTATGCTATATTCTTGCTTCTTTTAGCCTTCCAGTGTTAATTAAAAGAACCTACAATAGTACCATGCTGTTTATTTAGTCTCATTCATGATTCTCATCCAAAAATTGATGTCCTAATAAATGCATTTTCAGAACCTTGATAAACATGTATACAAGATATTAAGTGCAAATCCTTTTGAACATAACAAAAACAATTCACATAACACCATATAAAAGATTAAATAATACATTGTCATGATTGTAGAAGAGAAGAAAAAAAGTTGAAGCTATTTTTGTTACTAAATATTGAAAAGCAACTTAGACAAGTAACATATAGATCAAATACCCACCCTACTAAATTTGATGTCAGGTATTCCATCATTGAGAATGACCTCACCGAAGTCCTCTTCCAAATCCTGAGACATTTTGAACAAGGCAAGAAAGTACATATTTCATTAAAACTATGGAGAAATGGGCAAATAAAGCATGGTATGATCATTTTGAAAACTGTTTGTCTGCATTACTATGTGGAGGACATTACTGTGCCAATCTCCATGCTTAATTTACCCTATATCATCTTGTATGTTCCTCCAAAAGTTGATTTGGTTCATACGGTACACACTAAACTAATAGTCTTGAACCTCCGTGTTGGAAATTTAAATTTAATTATTGACTTAATTATTGCTTTCAGAAGTTTTCCACAAGGTCTTCAGGATTCCTTACAAATAAACCTTCTAACCACCATCACTACATAAAATTAAGACATTTTCGAATCGTATAATCAGTAATCGTTATTTACTTCATAAGCAATCTAATAACCAATTTAATATCCACTGATATTGTGTTTTATGGGAGTCGATGTCCACAAAGCCATGCCATCTCATCATCCAAGACTTTTTCCATCAATACCACCTACAGATCACAGCCCTAATTAAAAAATTATCTGTAAAAGGTAATTTTGTCCAACCAGTAAATTATGCATTCTATCAATGTGATAAAATCACAAGAAATGGGAAAGCTCATCTATATTTCTCTTGTTGCTAAGATTTCTTTAGATGTGTGAACGGAAAAAATAAGCCAATTCTAAGATTTATGTCATCTTCTCTATCAAAGCACATAGCGATCTCAGTGTAAAAGCGTGAAAAGAGAAGATTTCATATTTAGGTCTTTTATATTGCATCACTTCTTTTTAGGGTTTTTTTTCCTCTCTCTTTACATGCTGCAGCCTCACAATAGTTTCCCACCCAAAGGCACATGCACAAACCCATTTGGATGTTCTCGTGCACAGACATGCATAAAGTAGAAGCTTAGAACTGTCGCAGATTCCCTTACATTTAGCAACCTCTAAACATCCCATGCTACAAGGACTCTTTAACCCCTCTAAATTGTTGAAAGGATTCACGCCGAAAAAAAGGATTTTCTGGTTTATAGTCCAACAACTGATTCAAGCCCAAGCCCAAACGATATTCTGGGCGTGAACCCTCTTCTGGACTGAGGCCTGATTAACGGATTAACCCAACTACTAACCAAGCCGTCAGCCCAGCCATCAGCCCCTGCAGTCACTATAGACCAACCGATCACCAACCAGCCCAACTCAACAGGCCAACCCATACTTGGCCCAACAGACCAGCCCAACAACTAATCCCGACCGGCCCATCCCATGCTTGGCCCGATAGCCCCATCTCCTTCCTCACCCAGCCGAAACTCCAGAATCAAAGTAAGGGGATTACCGTGAGGTTTGGGAGGAAGGAGGCGGCGGCGGTGGCGCTCGGCGACAGCGGCGGGTGGTCGGAAGATCAACGCCGAAGAAGAGATGGGGGAGATCGCCGGTGGAAGAGAGGGAGAGGAGGCGGCGACGATGACTGAGGTCGGCGGCGAGAACGGAAACAAGGAAGAAGAGGCGAGGGTTTGTAGATGGCCGCAGAACTCCACGGTGGTAGCGGTCGGCCCCGGCAGAAGAGAGGTAGAGGCGGTGGACGACGGCATGGTCGTCGACGAAAAGGAAGGGGACCCGGCGGCGACACTGGAGTTCGGCGAGATCATGGAGGGAAAGAGAAAGGCAGCCATGGCGTCGGCTCCCAGAACTCCAGCAAGATCGCATCGGTCCGGCCACGAAGGACGGTGGTAGCGGGGCCAACGGTGAAGAAAAGAAGAGAGAGAGGCAGACGACAACGATAAGAGGGAAGGGAGAAACCGTTGGCGGAGGAGGCGGCCACGGCGGTGGACAGCGGCGGCGCTGGATCTTGGTGGCCAGAGCGGAAAGAGAAGAGGCCAGCGGCAGCGCCCGGCGACAGAGACCCTCTTGGGTCGGAGAAGATGGCCACAGCGACAGATTCCGGCGACGGAAGCAAGGAGAGGAGGCGCCAGTGGAGAAGAAGATGGCGACGGCAGCGACGGCAGTGGTCGGCGACGGAAGAAGGAGGAGAGGGAGACGGTGGCAGCAAGCTACGGGATATGGTGGAGGAGAGGGAGGGAAGGAAGTAGGCGGTGTTTCCGGCGGCCTGGTCGCGGCGACGGAAGGCGGAGGAAGAGCAGAGAAGAAGAGAGAGAGAGGAGAGAGGCGGCGTTTGGCGACGGAGAGGGAGCCAGTGGAGGGAGGCGAAGAGGAGGGGACCGATGGCGGGAGATTTAAAAAGAACGTGGAAGAAGAAATGGAAGAAAGGAGAAGCTTCTGGAGAAATTTTTTTTTTTTTTTTTTTTTTTTGTGCGGGAAGTTTCTGGAACAGGTTTTACAGAGGTACACGGAGTGGAAGGCCATGGTGAACCATCTTGAAAATACACGATGCATCCTTCGCGATCTCTAAATGCTAGATCTAATACTTGCCTAAAAGGTTGCACGTAGTCAAGAATGCAAAATTGAATGACGCATTAGCTAGATTCATTTATTAATATTTATAAACAGTACTAACGATCATGCTCAAACCAATTTGACATTAGAAATTTTTTTTGATGCATGTTCATGCAGGTGATATTTAGCTACCATTATCCATATTTATAAAATCAAGCTAATAAAAATGCAGCAATAATTAACTACCGATGATTTTCATAAATAAAAAAATTTAATTATTATTAAATAAAAATATTAAAATAGTATCTTTTCTAATCATTTTTATCATGTGTTATTTATTTTTTTAATTTCAGTGATAAATTTCCAAGGCATCCTTTTTAAAATCCAATCACAAATTGTTTGTAACCACATGCAAACAAAATCCACACACAGAGATAATTAGCTTTTAGTGTTTGGCTTAAGAAATGTATCAATATTATTAATAATTTTACAAATAGACATTTCATAACTCCCAACAAAGATATGTAAGAAGATCTAAAAAAATACTTAAGATATGTTACTAATTTTTTGAATGGATATGATCATAACCATAACCATTAGCATGTTTGAATGTTTATATTTGTTTGTAGGTAAATTTAAATCTATTCTTGCATCAAATTTCTATCAAAAAATAAAATCATTTCAAACTTTTTTCTAAATCAATTGATCCCTTTTGCTGTTTTGATTATGATCATTTATTTAAACTATTGTACTCAATATAAACAAATATTTAAACCATATTTAAAACCTTCTTCCGTTGCCTACATTATTTTATCATTCAATGAATTTTTAATATTCTTGTCATGTCACGATGGCTTCCTAGCTTATTTATCTTAACATGGACTATTAACCTCATCCAGGATAAAGAAATAACTATTTTATCAAATAAATTTTTTTTTATGATTAAGATAATTTTATATAAATTTATAAGGTGATACAAACCAGATGAAAGATGATAAATAATTGCAATAGCAATAATGCTAAATTAAAATCAAATTTTTAACTATATATTAATATTTATAATAAAGTAAAATTATTTTTACAAATAAATCTCTTTCAATGCAATCATAATTGTCTAGCTATGTTTGCTAATAAAAAATAATAATTTATTTTCTAAACAAAGGAATATTTTGATGATTATTATTATCAACATCTAAACTAAATAACAATACATCCAAGAAACGAAATGGTATTGATTAAAAAAATATTATCCTATATAAATTAAGTTATCATAACCCATATGATTAATTTATAAAAAAATAACTATGATTAATTTGCACTTTATCATATAGTCATAGGTCTTAATGCATTTAATGGCATTTTATAACCTAATTTTTTTTAGAATAAAAAGTTATGCTGTGAATTAGATTCGCCTTAAAATTTTATTATTGATCAGAATAACTAATATAATTCTAAACTTATTTTTAGTCTCATATTGATAATAAATTATAATTTTACTCTTCTTTTCTAATGAAAGCTTTGTCATTGGTATTATATTTTTCTTTAATATTATTAAAAAAGGTATTATATTTTAAAAAATAGCCTTCTCACATATTAATTCCTCTTCAAGTTTATTTCTGGATATAAATTTATTTGGTGTCTCTTAGGTATTTACCATGTGGTATTTTTCTACTTAATAAAAGGCATACGTATCATCATTCACTTCAAAAAACGATATATATCTCTTCAATTTGGTGGGAAAATTAATACGTATCATTTTTTAAGTAAAATAAAGGTACATGCAAGTTTGGCAGCTTGGTGACAGGATCAGGGACCTGTGTAATTTTATTTTTGTATTAGTTTTTACTAAAAATAATGGTAAGAGATTTCATACGTAAACATGATAGAAAGGTACTTTTGCCTTTTACTAACGATTGATTATATGGGATCAAACTGTGTTACATCGCACGCATCCACAGATTTCATCATCAACGGAGCTAATTCATGCCCTTAGGATATCAAAATTGGAGATCTTCTACTTATTACCCATGTGAATTAATAAATTCTACCTAGGGGAAGTTAGTGGGGAGTCAGATCAGAGTGAGAGAGCAAATCAAGAAACTAAGCGGCCCGTGATGCGCCACCACCACTCTCGAAAAGTTTACCTTTCGTAATTAACCTCTCTGTTAACTACCGGAGATCGGACGCATAGCATTTTTTTCAACTGTCCATCTTCTACCTCATCGTACGGTTCGAATCTTTTTCTATCGTTTTGCTCACTCGCTGCACATCCTTCGGAAGGAGCGATCAAACCCATTGGTTTATATTTCAGGATAATATCACGAGTTCAATAGGTGAAATCTCGTGTAGTCATTTCGGATGGAACAGAGTGGCCCTGTGTCGCTGCAACGCGCGCTGCGGAAGGCGGCCACTGCATTGGAGATTTCATCGTACCGTTCGATTCTCGGAACTGAACGTTGATAGGTTATCATAGCATTGCTGGTCTCCATTGTTTTTTCAGCAGGACGGCAATTCTTCTGACGCCGAAGTTCCAAGTATAAGCTGGTGGTTTGACGGCTCTAGGATCAACCCAATAAATACCGTGCAGCTTTTGTTAGTAATTTTTTTAAAAAAATAAATAAATATAATAAATATAATTATAATTTTATAAATAAAAATATTATGAAGTAAAAATTAGAAGTTGATAAATATAAAATCATGCTTTTCTTAAAGCAGATTTACTTCTTCTACATCAATGATGCTTAAGAAAATATGAGCAACTGCTTTTCAGAATACAACGATTATCGAGTCAAATAAGGGCACCACCGCGTCGACTTCCGCGAACTCGATAATGCCTTCACTCTATCACCAGAAGGTACCCATAATTAAGTTTTCTTTCTTCTATTTTTTATTTTTTTGTAGAACTTCCGCTTGTCTTTTACAAGAAAAACAACCTTCTTATATAGGTATAAAAGAGGCAGATTAACTGGCTTGTAATTAATGTCACTAATAGAGGAAGGTTAAGTATGAGACGTTATGATTCTTTAGAAAATGAACCATGAAAATTTCAAGAATTAAGTTTTAAGATTTAAATGTCAACAATTAATTTTTCATTCAACTTACAACCAGTTTTTTTTAAGATGGTTTTACAACCGACGGTTTTACAACTATTTTATTTTATTTTATTTTATTTTATTTTTTCTAACAATCCCCCATATGAATGAAATTGATTGAGGAGATGACTCGACATGAGGTAATGATAGAATTCTGCGGTTGATATCTGCACAGGATAGGTAGACATTAACATTTGAACCTTCCCTTATGAGAATATATTTACTTTACTGGCTGTGCAGTGAACGCGATGTCCTTGAACTGATCTGCCGTTTATATAAATGATGATACATCTCATACGGATATCTTCCTGGCATAATTTTGGTTCTCATGGTTATGTTCATTTATGGCCCTAAACATCTGCCTGGTTCTGCAAGAGTTTTTAGAGAATTAAGCCCGCACAATTCTCCTTCGAAATGGCCCCACTTCTCTCTCACATAGGTGATTTATTATCTAAGAGTAACCTGCATTATTCTACTCGGATTTTCGATGCATAAGAATCATTAAAAGCTCATAGCTTAACCTTTTCCTATGGGCATCACTGTTCCATCATAGGAATGGGTAGGGTTGACCCCCACAGTGATCCTACTCGGTCTCTATAATTAGGTTGTCCCATTGAACCTAGATCTTGGGATCTCCAGTCAATTAGGTTGGGTTTTCCTTCGTATCGACCTTATTAATCCTTGGGCTTAAGTCTCATTCCTTTCGATGTCTTTTCAACTTGATCTCTATTTAACCCTTTAGTTAGCGGATCCGCGATGTTATCCTTTGACCTCACATAGTCAATAGTGATAACTCCTGTTGAGATCAGTTGTCTAATAATATTATGTCTACGACGTATATGTCTTAACTTACCATTATACATTACATTCTGTGCTCTACCAATTATAGATTGATTATCACAATAGATACATATTGGTGGCACAGGTTTTTCCCATTTAGGAATGTCCTTCAAGAAATTATATAGCCATTCAGCTTCTTCGCCACATTTATCAAAAGCTACAAACTCAGCTTCCATCGTGGATCTGGTTATTATAGTTTGCTTGGAAGATTTCCATGAAATAGCTGCACCAGCTAATGTAAATACATATCCACTGGTAGCTTTTGAGTCTTATATATCAGATATCTAACTGGCATCAGTATAACCTTCAAGAACAGCTGGATTTCTGGTGTAATGCAACCCATAATCACGAGTATACCTTAAGTACCTAAGTACTCTAACAATTGCTTTCCAATGTTCATGGCTTGGATTACTCGTGAAACGACTCAAGTAACTCAAAGTGTAGGCTATGTTCGGTCTTGTACAACTCATTAAATACATTAGACTGCCTATTGCTCATGCAAACTCTACCTGAGTAACACTTTCTCCTCTATTCTTGGACAGATGTTGACTTATGTCAATTGGAGTTTTAGAAATGCCAGAATCATCTTTGTTAAATTTGTTAAGAATCTTGTCCACATAGTGTGATTGACTTAGTATGAGACCATCGGACGTTCTTATAATCTTCATTCCCAAAATTACATCAGCTAGTCCCATATCCTTCATGTCAAACCTTGAGTTCAACATGTTCTTAGTAGCTTTTACCATTCGTTCGTTGCTACCTACAATCAGGATGTCGTCCACATATAGACAGAGAATTATGTAACCCACTTCTGTAGTTTTAACATAAACACACTTGTCATACTCATTGATTTTAAAACCATTTGTCATCATGACATTATCAAATTTCTTGTGCCACTGTTTTGGCGCTTGCTTCAGTCCATATAAGGACTTTACCAATTTACAGACTTTCTTTTCTTATCCTGAAACTACACAACCCTCAAGTTGTTCCATGTAGATTTCTTCTTCAAGATTTCTGTTAAGAAAAGCTGTTTTCACATCCATTTGATGGACCTCCAGATTTCGCAATGCAGCAATTGCCAAAATCATTCTTATAGAATTTATTCTCATCACAGGAGAATATGTATCAAAGTAGTCATGACCTTCTACTTGTTTATAACCTTTAATTACAAGTCTGGCCTTGTACTTATCAATCATTCCATCTGCTTTCATTTTTCGTTTGAAAATCCACTTTGATCCTAATGGTTTGCATCCAGGAGGGAGATCTACCAGTTCCTAAGTGTGATTTTGCATGATGGAATCGATTTCACTCTTTATTGCCTCTTTCCAAAGAGGACCCTCTGTAGATCTTACAGCTTCTCTATAAGTTTGAGGTTCAGTCTCAAGCATGTAGATTAAAAAATCTGGTCCAAAAGTTTTTTCTACTCTTGCTCTTTTGCTTCATCTAGGTTCCACTTGAACCTCTTTATCTTCATCATCTTGTTCTTGGTTCTAACTGTTCTCATCAAAACATCATTTCGATGAATTTGGTTCATCCCTATTGGATTTACAAGGAAACACATGTTCAAAGAACGACGCATTCTTAGATTCCATTATCGTATTCTTGTGAATTTCAGGGTATTTAGATTCATATACAAGGAAACGATATGCATTGCTATTTTGTGCATAGCCAATGAGAATACAATCAACCGTTTTTGAACCTATTTTTATTTTCTTTGGCAAAGGCACCACTACCTTGGCTAGACACCCCCACACTTTCAAGTGTTTGTAGGAAGGTTTTCTCCCTTTCCATAACTCATAGGGCGTCCTTTCTTGTTTCTTCTTGGGGACCTTATTTAAAAGGTAGTTAGCCGACAAAATAGCTTCACCCCACATGTTTTGTGGCAAACCAGAACTTCTTGTTTCTTCTTGGGGACTTTATTTAAAAGGTAGTTAGCCGACAAAATAGCTTCACCCCACATGTTTTATGGCAAACCAGAACTTATTAACATAGCATTCATCATATCTTTTAGAGTGCGATTTTTTCGTTCCGCTACTCCATTTATTTGATTGAGGAGAATAAGGTGGTGTGACCTTATGAATAATTCCATGTTGTGCATAAAATTTACCGAATGGTTCTACATATTCATCACCATGGTCACTTCTTACCATCTTAATTTTCCTATTAAGTTGATTTTCTACCTCATGCTTATAGAGAGTAAATTTCTCTATAGCCTCATCTTTATTTTTAAGTAAATATACATAACAATATTTTATACTATCATCAATGAAAGTAACAAAATATTTATTTCCACCTCTAGTTTGAACAAATTTTAAATCACAAACATCACTGTGAATTAAATCAAGAGGTTCAGTATTTCTTTCAACTATTTTGAATGATGATCTAGTCAATTTTGCCTCCACACAAGTTTCACACTTATGTTTGGAATCTGTATGAAATGCGGATATGTGATTCAAGTTAATTAATTTACGTAATGTATCATAATTAACATGTCCTAATTACCATGCCATAAAGTAGAGGACTCAAGCAAGTAAACAGAAGAGGTACTAGCATTCTTTGGCTTTGCAACCATTATATTCATTTTCCACATTCCCTCTTTTACATACCCTTTTTCAATTGGAACACCTTGTTTGGACATAATAATTTTCTGAGACTAAAAAATCATTTTGAATCCATTAACACTCAACAGTGTTTCAGAAATTAGATTCTTTCGAATGTCGGGCACGTACAATACATTCTTTAACTTAATCTCTTTTTCTGAAGTGATCTTTAGATATACTGTTCCTTGGCCCTTGATTTCAGAGGTGGCCGAATTGCCCATGTATAATTTCTCCCTAGATTCTGATGAAACCAAATTAGAGAAAGCGGACTTGTTCGCACAGATATGTCGTATGGCTCTAGTGTCAAGCCACCATTCCTTCAGATTTAAGTTCACCAAGTTAACTTCAGAGACTATAGCAGAGAGACTCATGTCAGAAACCTCCTGTGAAATGGCATCCACAGCATTGGCCTCTCTTATCTCTTTTCGCTTATCCCTTTTCAGTGCTTTGCAATCTGCTGACTTGTGTCCTGTCTTGTTGCAATTGAAGCATTTCCCTTGGAATTTTGGCTTCATGGACACTCCTCTTTTAGGTCCCAATTTAGACTCCGGCTTAGGTCTCGGCTTAAGCTTCTTATTCTTGAAGCATTTTTCATGCTCCACCATATTGGCCTTAACAACATGTGAATCCGAGGACCGCTTATCCGTACCTTTATTGTCCTCCTCAATGCGAAGCCTGGGAATGAGATCTTCAACACTCATCTCCTTTCTCTTGTGCTTCAAATAGTTCTTGAAGTCTTTCCACGTAGGGGGTAGCTTCTCAATAATAGCAGCCATTTGAAAAGACTCACTCAAGACCATTCCCTCAGCATGAATTTCATGAATGATCAATTGAAGCTCTTGCACTTGACTTATAACGGTTTTATTGTCCATCATGTTGAAGTTCAAGAATTGTTCGACTAGGAACTTCTTAGCCCCCACATCTTCGGATTTGTATTTGTAGTCCAAAGACTCCCACAATTCCTTAGCGATTTTCTTCATACTATAAATATTATATAATGCATCAGACAGACCGTTCAGAATATAATTGCAGCATAAAAAGTCAGAGTGCCTCTAAGCCTCAACCGCGTTAAAGGCTTGAGCATCAATTTCATCCTCTCTAATAATAGGAGGATCCTCTTTCAAGAATCTTGAAAGATTCAGAGTTCAAATAGAAAAACATCTTTTGCTGCCATGTTTAAAAATTCAGCCTACTAAAAGTTTCGGGCTTATCATTGTGGTGCACAGGGACCGTCACAGGCAGCGATTGGGTTGGGACCGGAGATGCACTTGAGGGAACGATAATAGCTTCTTGCTAGTGCTTACAGCTGGGATAACGTTCATGTTTTCAGCCATATCTGAAAAACTCAAAGATCCACAAATTAGAATCAAATTTAGAATAAAACAAGACTATATGCCTTAACTAAGTTTTATATTTCAAACTGTTTTCTTTCTCCAACTTGTTCGTTTTCTAAAGGAAATATGCTTTAAGAATGTTAGTAAATTTAGAAGAAGAACAAATAAAAACAACAAATATGATTACAACTTCAAGAATGAAAATATTATGAAGCAGAAACTGGAAGCCGAGGCACGTGAAATCACGCTTTCCTTTAAGCAGATTTGCTCCCTCTACGTTAATGGTGCTTGAAGAAACATGAGCAACCGCTTCCCAAGATACACCGATTATCGAGTCAAATAAAGACACCACCACATCGATTCCAACGAACTCGATAATGCCTTCACTCTATCACCAGAAGATACTCATAATTAAATTTTCTTTTTTCTTTTTTTTCTGTAGAACTTTTGGTTGTCTTTTACAAGAAAAATAGCCTTCTTATATAGGTATAAAAGAGGCCGGTTAACTGGCTTGTAATTAATGTCACTAATAGAAGAAGGTTAAGTATGAGACGTTATGAGACGTTAGGATTCTTTAAATAAACGAATAACTCTTGAAAGTTTCAAGAATTAAGTTTTAAGATTTAAATGTCAACAATTAATTTTTTATTTTATTTTACTTTTTACAATCATTTTATATTTATTTTATTTTATATTTTATATTTTATTTTTTTTATTTTTTTTTCAACAGCTTTTTCATGGCTGATGGGCCACCAGAAAAAGGAAAAATCTTCAATTTATGTGCTTGGACCAACCCATCAATCGATACTCCATGGACTCGGAGGATTCTGGAGCCAATTACCATCCCAATCTTGTCAACTCGAAATTCAACTCCTTTATTTTGGACAGGTTGCTACTTCAGGGTAAAAATTACCGCTGATATCGACTTTTGTATAAAAATTTATATATAAGCTCCAAAGTCTGCCATTGGCTTTGCTTTTTCAAGTTAAATAGTATCTACAGTCTACTCTTGCGAGAAACCACACACAAAGTTACGTGGCTATTTCACATGGTCACATGGGTGAACGAAGCAAGTCCATGCAGCGCTGGGGCGCACATCCGTAGCTCATATTATTTTTCTTACAATCAATTTTTTATAAAATTATATTTCTTTAGGCAAAACTATAAAATTGTACAGTACCTCTACTGATGGGCCTACAATAATGGATCTCACCGACCAAGTGCATCACGACAAAAGACGTTTGTGCCATTCTCTTTGGGCTGCGTTTGGCATTATTGCATGGTTGAAATAAATTCTTTGCCGTAAAATATTTGTGTTTCAGAATGAGGCACAAATGTGAGGCAATAAATGTGTTTGGAAAGCAAGCTTAATCCAACTTTTTATATGCCATGCATGGGGCCCAAATCTACTTTCAAGAACGAAGCCCTTCCATCGAGCCATGTTCCAATATGTGATACGACTTAAGAACGAAGATTCACATCGGGTGCATAGCCAATTTAGAGTAGGTTCGTGAGTATTATTTCTTGCATCATGACAGATAAACTAAGCCAATCAGCTAATTCACCGACACTAAAATTCATGAGCAAGTGTTTTAATGCGTACTAAATTGAAGATTTTAATGGTATATTAACACTTAAGTGGTTAATTATGTATAATTTTTTTAAATTTATTATATTTAAACGATAAAATATGATAACATTTTTGTTGGGCTAGTTTCTTCTGTTTAGCTCATGCGCAACAAAAAGAGAGGAGGAAACTGATAAATGGTGACATGCATGCCACGTAGCATGCTATACCAACCCATGCAAATGGGTTTTAACTGCTTGACTAGAAACATAGGGAAGTAAAAAAGAGGAAGCCTGTGCATCGTCCCCTCATCGTGGATAAGAAAAGAGATTGTAGGGAGGGAGAAGAGAGCCTATTTTTCACTGGATGATCAAATGGTAATCTTTGATTATTGTGAAATTTTAGTATGTTGATCCTAATGAAGCGTTCTTTCATGTAATAAGTCTTAATTGAATGTTTTCTCTCTCAAATTTCTTTAGCTTTGCAACCATAGTTGTGTGAGATTGCTTCTATTATTGGTGTAGTTTTCTTTCTTTTCTTTTTGGATACCCATCTTATTGATAATATTGGTACTTTTGTGAACCAAAAAATATATTTTTTGATGTTAGTATACTATTAAGGTATTCTCTAGTTTTATTATCATTATTTTTTAAGCATAAGAGATGTATTGCACATCACAAGTGACAAGGAAAAGAAACACCTTTAAAATCTACTTCTAATGTGTAAATCAATTCATTTAGAAGAGTATTATTCCAATAATGAAACTAGGAAGCAATAGCCCCTTTTTCTGTAAGGGAATCTATAACTTGATTAGCCTCCTGAAATATATGATTGATGATGATTGAACTTTTGTATGGAAATAGTTATTTCTTAATACTTCGAAGCAAAGGGTAGAGACATTGAGAATGATTTTTCAACTAACCAATGATAATAGTAGAACCCCTTCAATGACAACCCTGAGATCAAGTATAAAGAGAGATAATTCTTGGAATCCCATGCCAAGCAATTGATAGTTCAACCTGAGGAATAAAGACATTCTTAAGGAAAATAGTTGTTATAACAATGATTTTTCTTGAAAAAAACATCAAATTTAACTTTAAATATTTTTGTGGAGGAAACACCAATATATAAAAGTAGCAATAGGTTCTCCAATAGAATAAGAAAAAGAACATCTCCATATGTTAGGATAGGTTTGAACATTTCAAGTTATGCCTTAGAAGAATTCATGAGATTGACTTTCAGCTTAGAAAATAATATGCTTTGGGTACTCGTAATCTTATATTGAAAAATCTCCTCATTCCTACTATGCCATATGCCCAATAGAAGGTGGCTAACAAGTAGCTTAGTTTTTCTATTGGCCACTGTATTAGAAGGGCTACATAGGAAGTAGAGCAAGATTTCCATAGAAGGTAGATGACAGAAGAGTTGGTCGTCCATAAAATTTCATGCACCTTAAGCTTTAGGGTAGTGGAGAAACAACTGTTCAACTGTTTCAACTTTCATTTGATACGTGCTACAAATAAGAGAAATGTAGGAAATATGACATGTCAAGAGAGATATTATAAAAAGACTACATTAGAAAGATATTCAAATAAAGAATACTCTCCAGAAAGAATGCAGTTTTCAAACTCTCTTGGCCAAACTAGAAGCAAAGTTAGGTAAAAGGCAAATGTTGGAGTAATATGCCTCTTTGACCACTATAGTAGACTGTCAATTTTTGCCCTAAATTAAAATATCCTTCTAGCCATTTCTACAACTTGAGATTTCACCACTATGATTAGCCAACAAAGGTGGAAAATATTTAACCAACGAGATCCATTTTCTAACTCTCTATATAGAGGATTGAGTAAAGCATTTACCATAGTGCTCGTTTTTATGAAAGAAGCATAATAAATTATAAAAACTCAAATGAAATCCTCACCATCAATTTATGTGATCCCATTATTATTGATGGTCAAAGTTTACCATGTAAGATCGTGTTTTTATTGTGTGGTTGTTTTGATTTTTACCATATCATTTTTTGCTAATTATGGTCTTGATGCTTAATATTTTGAACATTCTATTTTAATTGCACAAAGAGGGAAAAGCTTGAGCCAGTATTTGCATTCTTATTGCAGGTGTTTATTTGTGTGCTTTTCCCAATATATTTCGGTATATTCATATATTTTGGAATGGTTTTCTATGAAAGAAGGCAGAAGCATATTATATAGAAGAGGCACGAGCAAATGAAAAAAAAGAAAAATCTTTTATTCATATATTGCACAAAATAATGTAAAACAAAAAGAAAATAGCGAAATGGCTATGCTGCTTGCAGGGATTTCCGCTTGCATTTTAGAATAAATATATATGAAGGAAAGAGAATTGTGACAATAGAGTAGATTGAGTAGATAATGATGTTCTATCATCGAAGTTCCATATTTATATTTTTCATTTCACTCAAAATATAATTAACAATATTAATTGCAAATGTTCTGATTTGATCAAATAATTTACAACTAGTTTAAGAGACTTCTTTTTTTTCTTGGCAAACAATAATATTTAAATGACTTGCTTTGCTCTTTTTTGATAATTTTTGAAAAATATTAATCTCAGCCATTCAAATTGGGATAGCAAAAATGATAAAATAGCGAAGTTAGTTATGAACCCATCCATTCAGCTAAAATCCTTAAATTTGGGGATGAAAGGTATCGTTACCCTTTTGTCATAGTTCTTTAGAGTGAAAGGCAGCTCCTCACTCACAGATTGATATTTATAGTCTCAATAGAATTTTTTTTTTTATTTAAGTAGTTCTGATGAAAATTATTTAAAATATTATGTCAAAATAATGATCTAAAAAAATACATGATGAATATTAAAAAAATATAATAAATAAAAAGCTGCTAATAATTAAACTATTGGGATATAAATTATCAAGATAAATCTTTTTACATTTTTAAAGATTTAAACAAATGGAAAGCCTGCTCAGTCAAGAGGCTTTTTTTAAAAAAACCTTTTTGAGAGGAAATGCCCTCCCACTAAGAGATGAGCTGTGACAAAAAAAAAAGAAAAAAAAAAGAAAAAAGAAAACCTTTTTTCCGGAGGAAATGCCTTCCACCCTAAGAAAGGACCCAGTCACAGCTTATACCATTAATGGTGACCTTTTTCAACTTTGTTTGAGTGGGAACCTTTCCTAAGCTCTTTTTGGATCTAAAATATATAATTTTTTATACAACAAAATCATAATTGAGCATTGCTGATGCGGTGGTGCTGGCGGAATGGTTGAAACGCACCCGACTTGCCACCAACATCATCTATGCCGCCTTGTTGTACCAATGTCCGTCAGGCTACGTAGACCTGTGATCGGTGTGGGGTGAATGGGACGGTGAATGGACGCAGGACTCCGTTTTTTTTTTTTTTTTTACAGTTTTTTCTCCGAGGCCGTCCAAGTGGGAGTCGCTCGGTCAAAAGACTCACTCTTGGTGAGGAGCCACGCAGGACGTCCGCAAGGGGTCATAAAAGCGCTTGCTGATGCACCGACTTGAAGCCGATCAAGATTAGTTAGTGAATGTCTGTTTTGAGAGGAGTAGAGAGAGATTAAAAGGGAAGGCAGGCAACCGCGAAGAAAACGAAGAGGAGAGCGTTATCGTAGTGGGAACTAGGTGTAGCTTTCGGTTGTCGATCTCTCACTCCCACTCCTATTTCCTCTCTTCCCTATCGTCTCTCTCCTTCCCTCGGCCGGATCTGGAGGGTTCCTTAGTTCTGCCCCCGCCCAGGTTGCATCTACATGGACGGCGACGGAGGAGCGGCTGTTCTTTTCTTTCGTGGACGAGGGGGAGCGCGGGTGATTTGGGCTTGCCGATTCTTGTTCATCCTTCTCTTTCTTTTCGGCGGTATGTATTCTTGCTATGGACCTCCCTTCCTCTCTCTCCCTCTATTTGTCTGATTTTATATACATATATATTCATTATGCAATCCTCCTCTCCTCTTTTTACCGTCTCTTGCTGTCAATTCGATTCGTGAGCGTAAGAGTCATGACCTAGCTCAGTTTGATCAAGATCGCCTCCCCGTTGTCGATTCCCATTAGAATTGTTCTTCGAGGGTATTCTATGTCCTTCTCCGTCTGGAGCTTGATTTTTTGGGGCACATATGCACGAGTTACTCATGGCCTTTCGTTGGATTTGCTTCGAGACCATGGATTTTCGGAGGTCCTTCTCTCCTCCTCTTTTCCTGTCCAGCGCTTCTGAAAGTCCTTTGTTGGCTCATCCCAACTAATAGGTAATCTTTTGCTTCTATTTACTTTTACCTTCTACACGTTTGCAAACTCATGTGGTTACTTTGTTCTCCTATTCGAAACTAAAACTTGTTGAATTTGTGCAAGTTGTGCTCAAAACTTAAGATATTTCAGTTAATTCCTGACCATATTGTATCTAACTTGTCTGAAAGAGAAATTAACAAGAAAGACAAGAATGAGCACACACAAGATTCACGTAATTCGGTTAATAGACCTACATCAACATCGGCAGTGATGATGCAAATTCTTCTATAAAAATATTGATACCATATTTTTGGCCTTATGAAATATTTTAATTATCAGAGCAGACTAAGAGTGTTAGAGAACCGATATACTTGGCTCCAAAGGTTATCTTAATGCATTAAGGTACATTATTACTTATCAAATCCATTAAAGAATGTATTAATGCATTAAAGAAGATCATGGTTTGCCAAATCCATTAAATCATTGGCATGCCACGATCCTATTCTCATTGCAACAGTTTTTGGCACGCGTGATGGAACACCAAGAATGATTATGGATTATCTTTATGTTGCAGGAATGGGAGGTTATGTCCTTCCTTTCCCACATGGCATGGCTGCACGTGATCAAACCATACAGCCAGATAAAATTATGATGGAGGCTATTCATCATAAGATCACACATCACTGACTATTATAGTACACTTTTATACAATATGTATGTAGTACTCTTAATGAATTTATAAAAGAAGTTTTCTTGAATCAAAAGAGAATTATTGAAATTGTGGATAATCTAATTAAAGTCCTCGCAAAACAAGAAGTAACTAGCAATCATAGTCCTATGTCTAGAAATCATAAGGTGTTTCTACTGAAATAAAAAATGCCTCATTATTTACTTAGCTAGGGGCAGTGTTGTCAAAGGTGTGCCTTAGGCACATCTTAAGCACGAAATGCAAGGCATAAAGGGTTAGACACCTCTTATATCCTAAGATGCACCTAAGATGCAAGATGCACTTAAAGCAAGTTAGATAATTCTTATACCTTAGGCAAGGCATCTTTATCTTAACATACATAAAGCAAAAAAAGCATACACTTTTGATTTGATTTGAGAAACGAGAAAAATGCGCATTTCTTTATCAACTATATTTGTAATATTTTTTTAAAATCTATTATGTTTATTAGATAGTATTGACTTTTTGATGTACCATCTCATGCACAATTATTTTTCTTATCTTATAAAAAAATAAAAATCGAGAAAAAAATATGAAACACCAAAAATCATACTATCATCTAAGAAAAAAAAGAAAAAATATTAAGAAAATATAAATTTTAGTTAAGAAAGAAGAGGCTTTCCATTGAGCTAATAGGTTAAGTATATTATTATTATATTTTTTAACTTTTTTCTATTATGTATTATAAATTATGCTTATATAAATTATTTCATCATTTATTTTAAAATTATATACCTTATTTCATTCAAACGTGCGCCTATACTTTGCATCTTACGCTTAGGCTCCAAGAGCTCTTTATGCTTAGATACACCTAGCGCTTTTAATAAAATTGAATAAGAGTTGAATACCTAAAAGTTGAATACTTTGAGAGAAGAAAATCAACCTGAACCTCAAGTTGTAATGCTTAAAATTTAAGTCCAAAGGCCAAATTCAGTACCCATGATGCAAAATCTTCATAATCAACTACTAAACCAAGAATACTAGGCTAACCAAGTACCTCAAGGTCTACTAAATTTTAGGTTGAATTTTGTCTATAGCGCTAAACTAGCATATCCACAAGATTATCAATGGGTACTAGGCTGAGAAGAACCTAGCTGAAATGATAATAGGGAAGCCAGTTTGGGTTTAGACAAACCAAAATTCTTATAATTGGGGGCAACCTTTGGTAGTTCGGCTTTATTTGAATTACGGATAGCCATATATGGCTAAAAAACAATCACTAGATTCAAAAGAGTTCAATCATGATATGAAACCAATAAGATCAAAATATAAGAAACTAAAGATAGAAAGGATAATGAGCTCAAAAGGAAGAGGCTCAAAAGGAAAATGAGAAGAAAAATATTTAAAAACAAGAAGAGATGGATGACAGATGAAGAAAAAAATCATGACATTTATAGTCTCAATGGAAATCTTTTTTTGATTTAAGTAGTCCCGATGAAAATCATTTGGGATATTATGCCAAAATGACGGTCTAGGAAAACACATGATGGATATTGAGAAAGTATAATAAATGAAAGGCTGCTAACAACTAGACTATTGGGAGACGGATTGTCAATATTAGGAGACAAGTCTTTTCACATTCCTAAAAATTTTAAGAATTTGAATTATGAAAAATAAAATTTACAAGCTAAAAGAAGGCTGAAAAAATATTTCTTTACTGTTAATATTATATTTTTGGTCTTATTTTAGATACGAACAGTTTATTCAAAGCCTATATTGTTCTAGCAACTATTTTAAAGACCAAAAATTATTATTGAAATATAAAATAAAATTATAATTATTACTCTTAAGTGAGGAAGTATCGGTGCTATCATGAATTTTTTCGATGTAAAATTCATCATTATGAATTTTCTAATCAAGCATTGGAAAAGGACTAAAAAATTAGTGACTGAAAAGCAATGGTGTGGAAGTGGAAAGTGATTTAAGAATCAATATTATATTATTTAAAGTTGCTCCTTTTTACTCTCTTGACTGAAAGAGATTTAAGAATCAATATTATATTGATTAAAGTTTCTCCTTTCCATTTGCTTGATCAAAAGTGGAGCAAAGCCAAAATATTATATTTTTTTTGGTTTCTCTTGACTGAATATATTATATTATATCACTTTCTCTTAACCAAATGAGTGTAAGTAGAGCCAAGTGTTGTCAGTATTGTATTATATCACTTTCTCTTGACCAAATGGATGTAAATGGAGCTAAGAATGTTGTTAATATTATAGTATATTACTTTCTCTTGATCGAGTGGTATAAGAGGAGCAAAATGTGTTGAGTTGATATTATAGTGTTTCAGTTTACTTTCTCTTGACCAAAAGTAAAGCAAAGGGTCAAGATATATTTTTTTTTTGCATATTATATTATATTTATTTATTCAGACTTTTGACTTTTTCGTAGCATTATTTGACTATATATGGAATGCAATATCAAACAGAACAAAAAGTATACTTTTTTAGTCACTACAAACAGTACCAAATAGTAGTGACTGAAAGTATGAAAGTTGCAGTAGTTTAATAAAAGAAGTTATAAAAACTATAACACAGACAATTATAGAAACCTGAGTATGGTGGGAATTTTCAACAGTTTCTAAAACTGAATAGAAAGTTGCTAGAAAAAGTCGAAAGAGAAAAAGGAAATATTCCTTTAATTTTACAAATCAAAGGAATATTAGGCGCAACTGTTGATACTATATTTTCATCCTTATATTATTATTGTTCATTTAACAGACTAGACAGAAAGTATTGGGAGAACCAAAGCAAAAAGCTTCAGTATAGTTGGCTCCAAAGGTTACCTTAACATGTTAAAGAATGTCATGGTTTGTCAAATCGATTAAAGAATGTATTAGCACATTAGAGAATGCCATGGCTCATCAAATCCATTAAAGAATTCATTAATGCAATAAAAAATGTCAAATCTAGCCACATTAATTGTTTATTGCATCCGCTTAAAGAAATGATTATACTATTATTGACATCGTACTTCAATCCTCTAATGAAGAAATTGGGGCTAATTGATTACTAGACCGAAACAAGCAAGAAGTTGATAATTCAGTTCTGACTGAAAAGAGCATATGTATAAAGACTAAAGAGTAGTTATTAAAACTATAGAGCTAGGAAGGAGTTACCATAAATTGATAGAAAGTTTTTAGCGGTTCCTAAAACTAAATAGAAGTTGTTAGAAGTTTCAAGCAGTTTTCATCTATCATTATAGTCAGAGCATTATAAATATGGATGAAGATGACATTTGTAGGGATCCCAAAATCAGTTCAAAAACATAGATTCAGATATCAAATAGAAGGACCTTAGGAATAACCAGTAACTTATCTTAATTAGGAGTAGTCTATAACTTATCTATTGTACTCTGCTCTTGTGTCAAGCAGGAGAGAAACAAGTCAGTCTAGTCACCTAATTGCATTATTTCTATTTGTATTGTTTTGCAAGTAATAAATTATTAGCATGCCAAATCCTATTACTTGCAACAAAAAAATATATAAGATATTATACATATTATTAACTCTCATAAACTTTAGCTTACATACACCTAACAAAACTGGACACCCTTTTCATGCTCTATGCTCATACTTAAATTGGAGAAGGGTTCTACCGTGTCCAACAAAGATTGAGAGCCATGTCCTATAGGGATTAGGAGCCATGTTCTATGCGTATTGTGCTTATAAACTCAAGAGAAAACTTCAACAAATCTCTACGTTAGCTTAAAGTTTACCAAGCAAACCATCTCGAAACTTTTTTATCATCTTTACCACTGTCTTAATGGGCATCAGCCTCTACAAACTTCAATTAAGTCCAAGCAATACATGAACATATCTTTTAAAACTAGCTTAATCATCATATTAGTAGGATTTTCAACTACGGCTATCTTCTGAACTCCAATAGTATGATCTTCCTATTTTCATACACCAAGCTTACATCTATATAACCTTTTAAGCACCTTAAGATCTATTTCATGGCCTGCCAATGTATTTTCTTAGAGTTACTCATATCTGCTAACTACACTAATAGCATGTAAAATATCTAACTGGCATACATCAAACTATCAATCATGCTAGTATAGGATACTTGTACCATATGCTCCACCTCCTTAGTTTGTGATGACAATAAAATTGATAATTTGAAATGTGTAGCTAAAGGAGTAGTCATTGATTTGGTCTTATTCATGCCAAAGTGCTCAAGCACCTTTTCAATGTTTCTTCTTTGAGACAAGTACAACTTGGTTGCTTGTTGTTCTCTATAGATCTCTATACTCAAAATCTTCTTTGCTGCATTCAAGTCCTTCATTTTAAACTCTAACACTCCACTATGCTTTTGACTTATTGATTTCAGCCTTGTCATGTGTTATAATCAACATGTCATCCACATTATTCTCAAGAGATTCAATCTCTTCATACATAACTGCTACTCACTTAGCAGACTTTGTTTTTCAACACTTTATTATACGTGACAGGTTCATTCTTCATCCTTTCAGCTGTAAAAAGTGCATGTGACCTAATTTATCTTCTCTCATAATAGGTAGCAATGCTATAAAGTTGTTGTCGAGATGGTTTCAAATCAAATGTAGTTTTCTCTATTCGTACCTCCACCTCAAGCTGAGCATGATTCTCATGACTCTTTTTGAAGCTTCTGTATCAAGCTCTATCTTTTTGTTAACATTATGGTCCTCTGCTTGACTTTTTACATATTGTTCCTTTTGGATTATCATAGCAAACTTATCAAAGGTAATATCTCAGTTGAGTACAAATTTGGATGACCTAAGATCCTTAATACACTGTAATTTATAACCCTTCACTGCAGTGCCATAATATAGAAATATGCATTTCCTTGCCTTTAGTTCAAAATTTTTATCATTAATATGAACGTCCATAGGACAACTAAATATTCTTAAACAACAGCTAACAATATGATCAGATCGTACCTCTTGGGGAATCTTCAAGTCAATGGCAGTCAGTGGCAACCAATTCATCAAGTAACTTACTGTATTCACCGCTTTAGCCCAAGATGAATTTTCAAGTACAACATTAGAGAGAATACAATGTGTTCTCTCCAAAAATGCTCTATTTATTCGTTTTATAACTCTATTTTGCTGTGGTATCTTCCATACAGTGCAATGCCTCTCTATACCATTATTCTTGTTGTATTTATAGCTTGATTTCCTTGATTACTATAAGAGTAACCTTAGAAACTTTAAGCATACCATTATCATATGAGCATTTATAATCTTAGGTATCAAGTATGCTCGAAAAAATCAGGTTCTTTATCAACTCCGAGGCATATTAAGCCTCCCAAGACATCATAATATCATCAAACATTTTGATATGAATTGTTCCAATCCCAACAATATCTCTAGTTTTATTGTCATCTAATTAAAAACTTCCTTTCTTTTGGTTGATGGATAAAAAACCAATTTTTATTGAGGGTCATATGGAAAGAATAGACAAAATCAAGAATCCACTCTTTGCCAGGGCCACTAAAATTGATTAAGAATACCTAGCTTCATGCATCAACAAAGCTTTCCATTGTGTCCTCTTCGACTACACTTGCTCTAGCTTCAAAAACACTCTTTCTTATCATCCTTTCCTTTTCTCTTGGACAATTCCTTCTAATGTGCCCTTTTTTATGACAAGAGAAGCAATAAAGTTTTTGATATCTTGACTTGGATCTTGATTTACTTCTAATACTTAAACTCTTCCGCTTGCTCCCACCTCTTGCAAGCAACTCTTCTCCTTGGTTCTTCCCATAAATCCAACTCTTTAAATTGCAAGGCATTGTTTATATCGTTAGTCAAGAGACACTCTTCCATACAATAATGTATTAACAAAGTTCTCATATTAGGATGATAATAAACATAAAAGAATAAGGGCTTGATCTTCATTTTCTATCTTAATATTAATATTTTTGAAATTAAGAATAACTTTATTGAACTCATCTATATGGTCTTCTACTGACATACCTTTTTTCATTTATAGGTGATAGAGTTTATACTTTAAAACAGCCGATTAGTGAAAGATTTCATCATATACATGTCCTCCAACTTCAACCACAGTCTAGTTATTGTTTTCTCTTCAATCACTTCTTCAAGAACCTTGTTTGCGAAACATAACAATTCATCTTTCCTTACCTTCCAACGTCTTTCATAACTCTTGTTGCACCAAAAGAGTATGCATCTTGACTTGCGAGATGTCGAAGTTGTTAGCTTTTTTAAACTTGTTGATTTTGAACCTCGCAGTCGACATTGCAAATCCTTCTTCTTGAAACTAAAAGGCAGTGACACACAAGCTAGGGATTGTAGTAGCAGTTGCCAATGAACCCGAGGACTTGAGCTTCTCTTGATCTGATCTTGCTTGAGCTTTATGCGCTTCAAATACACCTCCAGCTCTAGGATGTGCTGCTTCCTCCACTTCTCATTCACTACAGTCCTCAAGGTCGGAACACTTTCTAGGCTTCCACCAAGGCTCAATGGCAATGGGCTCAGCATCGCTCCAACACCTCCAAGTCTCGCCCTCAATAGTCCAGCCCTACGACTGAGGTCCAAATCGAGTGGCTCTCCAATTGCAGAGTATATCAACTCCTTGAGCCGTGGGGAGAGGAACTCTTCAAGAGCCCCCATGCCTTGCACCCTCCGTGCAGCTATGCCACCTCTAGGGGGTCATTGAACTTCACCTTCTCTGCCAGCTATAGTGAAAGAAGGCTAGCTGGTATTTGCGCCCCTATGCTTTGCTTTGGGAATACAAATGAAGAGGTACAAGATGCGGTCCACCAAATCGTAGCTCCCACTGGCACCCTCACCTATGATGAGCTGGATCTCGAGGTTGTTGAAGCCAAAGTGCTACGAATCCTTTACTAGGAATGGCTGTACGGACAGGCCTTGCTTCTCTTCTTGCAGCACCATGGATTAGTGATGAGAGCCGGTGGCGTTGGAATCTGATGCTGATGGGTTGGATGAGTTTCTAGTCTCTTCCAATTGAAGGGGCTTTGTGTTGTCTTCTCTTTAGATCTTGCTCCCCTTTCTTCGGCTCTTGTAGCTTCACAATTACAAAGCTAATAAAAAAAATATGGGCTTTTGCTGGAGACAATGGCAATGAGTGGCAGTTGCAGCATCAAGAAGGTAGGTAGGACCACCGTGGGCAGTTGGAGCATCAAGAAGATAGGTAGGACCACCGTGGGCCTAAGCAAGCCCCAAACAAGCTTCTCCTCCGACCGAGCTTGGGAAGCTGTCTCTTTACTCTTTTTATGTCCCCTGTTTCTCGGTTTGGCTTTGATATCACGTTGCGATAAGGAAGGAGAAATTAATAAGAACAGATAGAGTACACACAAGATTTATATATGGTTTAGTCAATAGACTTACATCCATGCCAGTAGTGATGATGCAAGTTGCACTATGAAAATATAGAAGATTATAAGTCTTGTTAACTCTCACAAATCTTAGAACCACGTATACCTAACAAAACTAGAATACCCTTTTCATGCTCTTCTCTTTATGTATCTTGTTTACCATGTCATACAAGGATCAAGAGCCGTGTCCTACATGGATTGTCCTTATAAACTCAGACAAAACTTAATATCGCCCACCTTCTCCTTATAAAACATTGACTAGAGCATGCTTCAAAAAGTTCATTCTTTTCTCTTTTTTCCCCTTTTTTTTTAAAAAAAATTCTTTGGTTTTCTTGTTGAAAGGTGAACAGACTCAGCTGTATCACTGTTTCATTAATCTATACTCAGCTGGACATAGTTTTAAGTTTGGACATTGGAGACAGTTGTCAAATTTTTAGGTTCATCCACCTTGATCAGTGAAGTTGCTTTTGTTGTTTGCAGGCTTTGTGACCATTCAAGCATTTACTGGAACTTACGGAATAAACTATGGCAGGATTGCTGATAACATTCCTCCACCTGAAACTGTTGTGGCATTTTTGAAAGAAGCAAAGATAAAGAATGCTAGAATCTATGATGCAGATCACAGTGTTTTGGAGGCATTTAAAGGATCCAGGCTTGAGCTGGTGGTGGGGATTGCCAACGAATATCTTAAAAATATGAGTACGGATGAAGACCAAGCCATTGACTGGATTAAGGAAAACGTGCAAGCATATTTGCCTGACACACATATCAGAGGGATTGCGGTAGGGAATGAAGTGCTGGGAGGATCAGATCAGGAGTTGGCAGAAGCTCTTTATGGTGCTATCAGAAATGTATATAATGCTCTTAGTAAGCTTCAACTGACAGATCTCATAGAAGTCTTGACCCCACACTCTCAGGCTGTGTTTGATAATTCTTATCCTCCATCTTCATGTACTTTCAAGGAGAATGTTCTCCAATACATGAAACCGATCTTGGATTTATTTTCAAAGGCTGGATCTCCCTTCTTTATCAACACATATCCATTTTTGTCTTACAAAAGTGACCCTGATAATATAGACATTAATTATGCCCTTTTCCTGCCAAATCATGGAGTTTATGATGCAAAGGTTGATTTGCACTATGACAATATGTTTGATGCTCAGATAGATGCAGCTTATGCTGCTTTGGAAGCAGCTGGCTATGAGAAGATGGAAGTCCGGGTTTCAGAGACAGGTTGGGCTTCTAAAGGGGATGAAGATGAAGCAGGAGCTACCGCCCAGAATGCAAGAACTTATAATTATAATTTGCTCAAGAGGCTAGCCAAGAAGAAAGGGACTCCACGCAGACCGAAGATGGTGGTAAAGGCATATGTTTTTGCATTGTTCAATGAGGATTTGAAAACTGGGCCAGGCTCTGAGAAGCATTATGGGCTTCTCAAGGCTGATGGGAGCATAGCATATGATATTGGATTTTCTGGTCTGACACCTTCACATGCATCCTCATCTCTCTTATCTTTGAAGGTATGCAATCAATGTCATATCTTCTTTTTTCATTCAACATATTATGCTTATATCAGGAGCCTTGATTTCATGAGATGATTGTTATAGTAATTCTTGTCAAAAGAAACAAAAACATCTTCAAAATCAACCTGTAGTATTGTCATGCCAAGCTTAAGGCAGCACATGCGCCTGACATTATTATTTTTCCTTATATACTGGAAGAAAGACCTGCAATCAGCTACAATAACTGCAGAATAGCATAGCACAAACCCAAATAGCTATCAGGTACTGCATTTGCTATTATAATCAGACTGGCCATTTTGTTTTCTTTTTCTTATTACTGTTGTCTTGGGTAGCGTATTGCTGTTGTCATGTTCTCATTTGGAGGTTTCTTTATGTGGTTTGGAGGATTTTTTCTATATTAAGTAAAAGGAAAGTTACTAGGTGGTATCTTCATAAATATCTAGTTGTTCACTCCTTGTATTGGTATGTGTATTTAGCATTAGTATGCTTTCGATATTATTGACAATAACAAATTGTTCTTGTACATCATACCTGTGAAAGCCTTGTTAATCAGCTATTTGGCTGTTGTTATGCTGCTTAAGGCTACTTTTATGGGCTGTTTGGATGCTCAGTTACTTTATCTGTGGAATATGCCTTCTATAGATAACAGTGCGAATAGCTTACGTGGTGAATCTTTTTTTTTTTTTTGCCTTCTCTTTTGCTTTGTAAGGAAAGCTTGGGAGTGCTACTGTTCCATTAGCCCCTTGTTTATCAAAATATCTTATCCTAAATTTTAGAATTTAGATGCACCAGAAGTTCGCCTTCATCCCTCAAACTCTTCTTTCACATCTACTCTCTCTTCAACAACTCTGGCCCTTTATATAGCAGTATCAAGTGGATAACCTAACAGGCATTTAAACAGGCTCTTGTGGACTAAATGGTAGAGCAACTTGACCTTAGTAGCTGTCTAACCCATTAAGCTGCTCTGCTGGGAAATGTCAGTAATTGATTGTTCTTGTGCAAGGTGTGAATGTTAGGAGAAAATAGAGAACAGCAGGGTGCCAGATTATCATGGGATATGTGAGGCAAAAGGATTTTAGAAAAGTTTTGCATTCTTAGCATTTAGCAACCCTTTTTGTAGGATCTACAGTGGATTGATGTCAGTATTAACACACAGATTCCAAAAGGAAAAGCCAACTAAAAAAGGCCTGTTAATATTTCCCATATTGAAGTTGATGATTGCTTGATCTTCTGTTAGTGTCTTCAATTCTTTATTCATATGGTTTTGGAACAGGTACCTGAATGGTTATAAGATAGAAAAATTAGAGGCTACTTCTTTTTACCTGAACATCTTTTTGTTAGCCATAGTGAAGCAGGTAGGTCTGTAGCAGGATTTTGCAGTAGTGGAGGGAACAGAGCACAACAGAAAGTAATCTGCAATCTTTTTACATCAAGGAACTCTAACATAACTGGTGGGTGGCATGCTGAGTTGGGACGGCTCTGGTTTCCAGGACAAGGTCCCATGAAGTGTTATGGTGCCTCCATGTGTTGTTATTCCAATATTAATAATCATCCCCCCTGCTGAATTTGATCTCTCATGGTTTCTGCCATCTTCAGTAAAATCATTGTCTTCCGCATCTTTGTGTGGGTCCCTTGCATTAAGAATTTAGTAACTAGCTTTCCTTATTTATACATGGTTAGCATTAATCACACATACAACCCTTAGGCAATCTCTTTATGTTGTCAGTCTTGCAGCCTTACTCCAATTTCCAAGTCCAACCCATAGATATCCATCACTAGCAAATCGGATCATATTGTAAATGGACTCTGAGCTACAACCAAAGTCCACTGAGGCAACAAATCCAGTGTGTCCAGCACTACACTAGACTTTTGTTTCTCTACTTATCATATTTTTTCCGCTACCTTGCTCCCCTGCCCTTATCTTCTGGTGAACTACCCTAATCACACATAACTGATCATCCATAGTTACTGCAGCATGAATATGGAGTACTTGAATACTGTAGCTTGAACTTAAGTTTCAACATGAATGGTTACAAGTCATTACAATGTACATATTCAGTTATAGACTATTGCTTGATGATAATTTACTATGCAAAGCTACAATAATGGTGCATTAGATGTGTGTCGATTTTATTCTTCTCTCTCTCTCTCTCTCTCTCTCTCTCTCTCTCTCTCTCTCTCTCTCTGTATGTGTGTGTGTGTGTGCACATGTGTGTGGAAGTGTCTAAAAAAGGCTTTGCATTCAAGCATGTACAAGGAATTGTCTTGGACTGGCAATGTTTCAAATAGCTCCAGAATTAACTTCATTGGGTGATTCATTGTATTAGCTACTAAGAATACTAGGCAATGCATTAAGTACTGGCATCAGTCCCTGTACTAATCAGGTACAAGATCCCATACCAACACACATGATGCTACAACATATCGGTTGACCCTAACACATTAAATGAATCTAGTTTTGTGTTTATGCTTTTTCTTTTATTTGTTTCTTTTATTGTTTCATATATTTTTGATTTGTTTTCTGGTTTTAATATTTTTTAGGATTCTAGGCCCTAGAACATATAGAAAACCCTAAATAGTGCAATTGCTGCTAAAAAATGGTAGCACATGCACATATTCAGTACTAATATACTGCTACTTTTTTTAAAATAAATATTGCTATTTTTGATTACTTCAATCCAAAAGATGATTCAAAAAACTATCAACATGCAAATCCATGCTAGATCTATGACGTTATGAAATCGTGCCACAAGAGGGAACTTTGGCATGATTTCCCCCATCATTTTCATTTTGAGCCTTTTTTGGTAAAAATGGGGTAAAAGGGATTATGGGATGATAGAATACCAAAATAGAACTGATTTTTGAGGATTCAAGTGCACTGATCTGGAGCTGAATCTTAAGGAAATGAAGCTCACACACTCTATTCACTGTCCGAATTTTGAGAAACCAAAAAAAGGAAAGGGTATGCAACACTTCACACTCAGTATCGACCTATGCTAATGTTGAATTGGTAGATGCCTGTCTATACTGGTTAGGTTTGGGTGACATTGAACAGTATGGTTTGGTTTGTTCGAGTTCACCTTGGTGCTATATTAAGGTTTGCCGTACCATGAATGGTATCAAACCAGTATAATTTGGTACGAGACGTATTATACCAATAAGGTGGATTAAGAAATCCCAAGGCATGAACCGTCCTAAATCAGGCTGAACCGAGCAGTTCAATTTGGGCCGGTTTGGTACAGTTGGTTAGGTCGGTTTGAGGTTGGTTTAATTGGCTCTCCCTTATGCCAAACCAAAAGGTTGAACCATCCCGATTCCAAACTATTTCAGTTCATGTTCATCCCTAACTACCTAGTTTGGGATAGTTCGTCATACCATGAACTAGATGAAAAGCCTATTTTCTATACCAATTCCTCACCAAGTTTATACAATACATCCCATGCCACTTGGTTCAGGTTGGTACTTAAAATATTGTTACTTGCAATTAATTTCTCTTTAGTTGAACCTAATTTTAAGTGACCTAGTTCCAAGTCATAATATTATCGTGTCACATATTTGGGTAGTGAGTCTTCTTCACTGTTGACTGACTAAAGCACTTGACAGCCGTTTATGTTCTCCAACTGATGAAGTTTGATGCGAAGAGATTTTGCTCCCATTCTTAAGGATTTTCTAGCAATTGTTGGTTCGAAAAAAATGGAGAATCATGTTATCTTTCTCATTGCTAAATGAGTTAATTGTCGGTAAATGTCCAATCCTAATACCATCAGCATTTGTAGGGTGAAGTTCAAAGCATGTTGCATTTTTGCATAGTTGCATCTTAGAACACTTGAGCAAGGATTAATATGCTGCATGCTGCTCCATGCTGATTATGGTTGCAGTGATGTGTGCATCATTTATTGTGCATAATGATATGTGGCATGAACTCAGGTGTAATCCACTGCATAACCATGACTTTGAGATACATGCATATACGAAGGTTCTTTTCTTGTTGATTTAAACCATAATTACTTTGTAGATGGACTGAGGGCTATTTACTGCTAGAAAGATGAAGTAAACTACAAGATACTAGCACCATTAACCATTACATATATGTATGTTGATTGTTATAACATGCAGGATGCAAAACCTAATTACCTAATGCAATCTTGCAGACAACTCATCCATGACTGGTTGTTTACAACAGAATGTACTTGAGAAACTTCTATTAATCACACGAGTAATAGAGTTGAACTTACCATGCATAATACCAAGTCATTGGACAAGTAACTCTGAGAATAAAATACCAAATGTACGAGTCTTGTTCATATAAAGTTTCAGGTGTCACCAATAAATCATAAAATAAGCAAATACCCAATACATCAGTTGATGTATGTTGAAACTTAAAATGGGCAAGCTGCATGTGGCTACTCTTTAATATTCCTTCTTGATATCTATATATATTTAATCAACTATTGTTTCCATGTTGAATTTTCCTTTGTATCTTTTAACCACAATAGTTAAACATATGCATTAAAAGATTCACATGAGCATTGACATTCATGAATTGGTAAGTTACTAATATAACTTAGAAGATTCAAGATGCACATAAATGTCACAGACAAAGTCTCTATTAATAAAAGATACAAGAATTAATAGCATACATTAACTTATAATAGCTTGGTCTCTGATCCTATGGTCAGTCCTTCAAAAAGGCCAACTTAAGGTCAAATGCCCCACCCCTATCACCCAAGACCACCACCAATACATATGGGTAAATCAATATGTACGAGCATCCTACGCCATGATTCTAAGTGGTATAGGGATGGTAGCAAGGTCCCATTAGCAGTTGCCTTGCAAGTGCAAGATCTCAGCCACTGATAAAGTAATTTATGCTAACTAATAGACTTATAATCTGTACTAACTAATACACTTTTATCAGCCTATGTAGCTACTAGAGGGCTTATTAGCCATGCTAAGATATAAGACTGGTATTCAGCATATGATGATGTGTTAGAACTACAAATCTATACATTTATGTTAGCTTTACAGAGTAGAACAAAATAATTGCGGTGATGTTGTCTGTTAAATATTACTCTGAAAACAGGAGAGCAGGCTGGTTAGTGAGTCATACCCTTAATTCTAACATCATAGTTGTGATAGTTTGTGGCTCGATAGTGGAAGCACTGCTGCTAGGCTGCTATCTTGTCTTTATAAGATTTCCTACTTTAAGAGAGTATTAATGAATGACGCTTACATGTCTGCGCTGACAACATGAATTAGTAATTGCTGGAAATTAATCAGAAGAGTAGAGTACTACGAACATTACTTACTGATTGCAACAGAATTCAGATCAGCAGTTACGACCGAGAAACATTGATTGTTGAAAGGACACTTTAACAAGAACATTATATAATTATCTTTGATTCATCATCTAGAAAGAAATCATAAAAGTTTTGGGTGAAATAGGTATGTTGCAACAAATATGTAGAGGAAAATGACGAATTTGTGTTTTGAGTTGTGGGTGTTTGGACTACAATTATTTATTCAGTTTCGGTGTTCGGAACTTTAAAATTTCTTTCAACTTGTCAAAATGGAATCGTTGCTTCCAACGTTGATGTGAAGGAGCTAGAGTCTTTTATTCCATTTTCTGTCTTGAATGTTGCCTTTATATACATCCACGTTTAATCATGTAATTCTTGGCTGAAACCACCTTAACCGAATTGGTGAAGAAAGTACTGATCTTATAAAGAAAATAAAATATAAGCTATTTCTCTCTCTCTCTTTGCCCCAAGGGTCGACTTACCATATTCGTTGATGTAGATACTTTTAACAATCATAAATTCTATGATATTCAGTCACTTTTGTGTTGTTCCTTGCTCTGGGCACAACTTAGATGCCTGTTATTTTTTCATACATATATAATTTGTTCTGGCTGAAGTATCTGTTACCCTTGCGATTTTTTTTTTTGACTCCGAGGATGATGCATGCAGGATATCAATGGTCAAAACTGGGTTGTGCCTTACCCCATGGTTTTGGCAACTTGTACTGCAGCCATGCTTTTGGTTTTGATAAGGTAACTGAATCAGGGTTGCTTTTTTATGCCAAACCATCATCAGAGATCTGTTGCTTTGGATACATGGCGATATTTTTCTGCTGGGTATATTCTTTCATCACAGTGTTCATTACCCATCCAGAAATTCTCACTAGGTATGGATTTCATTGAACTATTCGTGGCTTGCTTAATCATTTATTTACTGAAGCAATCAAACAGCTTCAATGATTCTTTGAAATAGAGACAGTCAAATGAGTCAATGCCTGAATTATCATAAAGTTGGGTTTCAAAGCCAGCAGAACTGGGTTTTAAGCTTTTGCAATCAGAGGGTTTTTAAATTTTTATTAAAACGAGCATGTTTGTACTTTGATAAGAAATTATTAGCATCAACCTTTCTCTTATATATGCTAGTTTAGAAGACCCAAACACAGCTGCTAGACGCTTGGGTTACATTTTATGGTGATGGTGGCAACGGTGGTTGTGGAGATGATTATGGTGGTGGTCTGCGATAAGCGATGATAATAGTGAACGGATGGCAGTGGCAAGCCATGATTAAGACGACGACGGCGGGTGAAAGGTGGGTGAAAGCGATCGAAATGATGGTGGCCATAGGTAATTTTAGTTTACAGAAAATAGGAAAATCAAATGTTTTTAATTTCTACAATTTTTATAAAATGAGCAAAAATTTTCAGAAAACTTAAAATAAAAATAGGATTATAAAGTACCATTTCTGTCTTGGTTTCTATGATTTTGAAAAACCTAAATTTGAAAATTAGAAGTGATGCTAAACTTGTCTTAAAAAGTAATATTTGAGTGATGTCACTCTCATTTGTTTAGTTTTTAGAAAACAAAAGATAGAAATTCTATTTGTTTCAAAATTTTTGAATGCATAAGCATATCTATTTTTAAATAATATATAAATAAACTTTTATCAATAGTGATGATGGTAGAAGTAAATAGTGGCAATACGAGGATGGTTGCGTTAGCAATTGTGATGGTGGTAATAAGGAAAATGATGATGATAATAATGACTTTGCGATGGAAGCAATGATAATGGCAATAATAGTAAGTTGATGGTAATAACAATAATAAAGATGATGGCAATGATGATGAAAATAATGATATAACTACTAGTAGTTATAGTGGGGTGATGATGATAGTGAATATGATGTTTATGGTGGCAATGGAGGCAGTATGATGGCGGCAATGATAATATTGATGGCAAATTAAGACATGATTGGCATTGCTTTTATTTTTTATTTTTAAAAATATAATCATAAAAGTCTAAACAAAAAGAAATTCATGCTATTTTAATGTTTTTATTTATTAAAATTATTTTTATTATTTCTAAAAAAATTAAAAATTATTTTAATATTTTCAAACATCAAGAAACTCATGCTACCTTTATAACTGCTATCACCTTTACTACTATCATTTTACTCTCTTCCTACCATCATCACTATTATCATTGTCATATAGACAATATTTTTATTATTGCCACTATCATTAATGTTATCATTACCATCGCTATTTCTATTACGTTGCTAATGCTCTTGCAGTCACCATACTATCATCACCATCATTCCTATATTTGTCACATCATCACTACCTCTATTACTATCATTATATCTATATTTTTAAAAATAATTGATTATAGCAAGCTTGTTTATACTTTTAAAATTTAAAAATTGAAATAAAATTTTTATTTTATTTTTAAAAATTAAAAATAAAAATGATGTCACTTGATGTGGCTTAGATATGGTAATGTCTCTTAATAAGGGTAGGAAGATGATAGAATTAGTAAGCGAAGGGATTCATAAGGCCCGTAATGGGTACTACTACAAACGAAGAGATTGGTATGACCAACAATGTATTCTGCTTAACAAAAAGAAATTGAGCGAAAGAGTAAGGACTTTGGTATCTGTTTCAGTAGAGATCCTTCAACACTCAAGTTATTAAGGAATTTTTGGTAGCAATGGCTCAGAGGAATGTTCTGAGGCTTTAAAGTTTTCTTCTCAAGATAAAGAGAGAATCTCTTAGGATTAGATCGGACATGTGCCTTTTATAGTGGAACAAAGTATCTTAGTATTATGGTTACCGACTTGATGAGATAGGTTAAAGTCAAGCTCCACGGGCTCTTAAGGGAGTTGAGGCTCATCAAATACGGCCTAGCTCCTCCAATGCTCAAGGTCTTAAAGGTTTGAGGAGGCTCAGGGTAACCAACTTGTAGTTTCTATACTCTTTTTATTTATTCTGATTTTGTTGATCTAGCCCTTCTCTTCTCTCTTCTTTTCTCTAGCAAAAGATATGGTTTGTAACAAGATTAAAATTGCTAGAGTTAAGAAGTTTCCCCAACAACGGCAATGATAGAGAAGAAAGAGGCTAGGTGGAATGCCTTGATCATTAGCCCAGTAGTGGCTTGTGCGGTAGTGGCACATCTGACAATAGTGCTTGTCCTGCAACAGCTCACCCTACAATGCTTATATTTGCTTGTGTGGTGTCAGTGGCTTCTCTAGCATCTACTCTCGTTCTTTGAAGCAATAAAGGTCACGAACACAAGCTTCGAGCAATGGTCAGGAAAGTTTCTACAATGGAGGTCGGCCTTCAGGATGCTGTGGACACCCTCCCACCTAACAAGAACTTGAAGGCACCTCATAACGAGAAGATAAAGTACGTCTCTAAGTGGGGCAACATAGATGATTCTAAGGAGTACGTTCCCAAGTGGGGCAACATGGATGGCAATGTGGCTCGATATGTCGCCTTTAGGATCATCCTTCTAACAAACCAACCAATTTTAGAAGAGCTCGATAATGTCAAGTTGGTCGACCAAAATTTTATGCATGGAGTCTTAGTATCTTTTTAGCCTTTGTTCCTTTGACATTTTTCCTTACTTTACTGACAATTTGTTATCTTGTACAAGCCATACAAGCCATGCAAGTAGTGATGAAGAATTATGGCTAAGTATCCATCGACCTCCGATGTGGAACTATTTTTAGGTATTACAAGCTCTCTCCTTTATCAAGCAACATTTTCGTCACACGCTATAAGTTAGCCAGAATTTATTTCGAATCGGATCGTTGGTACTGTAAGGATGACTTCATGCTATAATGGGACTCTACTATCATATCATTGGTAGCCTTTTCTTTTTGCCTACTAACTTTTGTACACTTGGATCGGCTCTGATACTATTTGTAATATCCTAAGCTCATCTATTAATTCAATTAACCTGTTAGTGGGTCGATAAGGAGGAAAGATTGTAATGCTTCAAAACAGTCTTACATCGGATATGAAAGTAAAGTTTGAAGAGCTTATAACTCAAGTTCATCTGCTACTAATTAACTTGCATTCGAGTTTTTAAGACCATATAGTTTTAGCCTGCTAACAGATTAATTAGACCAATAAATGGGCTTGGGGCATTATAAATGGTATCAGAGTTGATTCGAGTGTACGAAAGTTGATGGGCAAGAAGGAAAGAGCTACCATGGGATGATGGTAGAGAGTCCCGCTATAGCATGGAGCCATCCTTGCAGTACCAATAACCTTGCTCAGGGCAAATTCTAGCTAGCTTGGAGCGTGCGTGCGATGAGAACATTGCATAATAAAGAAGGAAGATTGTAATATCTCAAAAATAGTCTCATATAGGATGGAAACAAAAAAGTTTAAAAAATTTATAATTCAATTTCATCTGCTATCAATTAACTTACACTTGAGTTTTTGGAGCCACGTGGATCCGGCCTGTTAGCAGGTTAATTAGGCTAGTAAATGGACTTAGGGCAGTATAAAAGGTATCAGAGCCGATTTGAATGTGCGAAAGTTGGTAGGCAAAAAGAAAGGGCTACCCATGGAATGGTAATAGAGTTCCATCATGGCATGAAGCCATCCTTGCAGCATCAACGATCCGAATCGAGGTACATTCTGTCTAGCTTATAACGTATGACGAGAATGTTGCATAATAAGAGAGAGATTGTAATACCTCAAAAATAATCCAACATCGAATAGAAAAGAAAAGTTTGAAGAGCTTATAACTCAAGTTTACCTACTACCAATTAACTTACACTTGAATTTTTAGGGCCACATGAACCCGGCCCGCTAGTAGGTTAATTAGGTCAGCAAGTGGGCTTGAAGCGTTACACTCTCAATTCGAGCTTATTGAGCATACACCTTCCTCACCAACAAGCTCTCACCTTTAGCAACTAATCCTTCAAAAATGACATTTATCATATGAGCTATGGGTCTACTATCATCCTAATTCTTCCACACTTCTCTTCAACATTGTCGTTGGCCCCTCAACCTCCAAGGGGAACTCTCGTCATCCTAGACATATTTCTTAAGATAACTCCTTTGGATAAGGCTCTTGATCTTTTGCTTTAACTACCTGCATTCCATGATATTATAGTCACACTCTTGGCGAAAGCGGCAATACTTCTTCATGATCCATTTCTTTATGTTCTCTTTCATCTTTTTGAACCATTGGAGATAGGGTTTGTCCTTGATCTCCATCAGGATTTGCTATCTCAAGGTATTCAACAAGGTGTGTCTCTCCTTGTGCCAAGATGAACTCTTTGGCTTCTACAATGATACCTCTTACTTTTCTTATTTCTTATCACCTCCTTTCTATTCTTCTCATTAGAACATTTATTATTCGAGGGGGTAGTTGCCTCAAGCATCACCTTGGAAGCTTCTTTGATCTAAATATATTTCTTTGCTCTGCTTAGCAATTTTGCTATATCCTTTGTCTCCTTTTGTCACGCCCCAGACTCGATGATGGATCCAGAGGTGGCAACCTGCTGCATGCTAGGCATGCAAGGCATACAGAACATAACAAATAATACAAGGAGGGATAATAAACTACATATCATTTAAGGTCCAAAATATCCTTAATACAAGCCATATAATGTTTGGCAACATCCCAACATCACAAGATCATAATTAAGGTTACATGACAAAATGTGATATGTTACACAGGTAAAAGCTCCAAAATTACCCCAATAATTTTTTCTTCAATTTTGTGGCTCTGAAAAATATTGTGAGATTTAAATGAGCACACACTCAGTAAGTAAGCCTACTATAACATAACATAGTCATTTCAATGCTTAACAAATCAGGTTTTCATATATCCAAAAATATGCTAGGCTTCCATAATTCACAAAAGCATTTTATCATGTTATCAAAGTATGCATAATATATGCTCAATGCAATTTGAAAGCCAATGCTATATAGTATTTCAAAAATACATATCATCTGATTATCCAAGATATTCATTCTTTTATAAATATACCAAAATCATATTCACTTGCTTGAAATTAATGGAAGACAGATACCATTTTCAAATTAAAATCCACTGTCATTAGTATTAATGTTCTGTCTTGTTACAAATACGCCACGGTCACACACTATGCCTATAAATATCCTTATAACAGGGTCAGAACACCACATAGGTGTATCCTCCATACATATCTCCCCTGTGGAGGAAGAGTTCTGGTACCAGAATCATATCAAGAGTCATAACATATCACAGAGCACCCCATGGGTGCATCCTCCACATATATCCCCTGTGGATGTGGGTCTCGGAGTCAGAAATCATATCATGTTATCGTGTCATCATGTCATCATGTCATAACATAGCGGACCGTGGGTAGCATATTTTATATTCACAAAACTCCATTTTCATGTCATATTTTCATGCTCACAGTTATTGTAGCAAAAACATACTCCATATGTTTTTCATATTTGTAATGGTTTGATATGTCAAAATACATGAACACTTGCAAATAATTTTAATATACCCAATATTTTACAAAAATTAGCAATATCAAAATAACCATGTCAAATAATCGTTTGCATGCATGGGGTACCATATACTTTGCAAAATTTACAATATCAAAATAACCATGTCAAATAATCATTTGCATGCATGGGTATCATATACTTTGCAAAATTAGCAATTTCAATAGCTACGCCACATAATCAATGACATATATAGTGTACCAAATATTTTTCATAATATAGCAATTTCAACATAATCATGTAAAATAGTCATTTGCATATATATGGATACCAAATTCATTTTTTTCATTTTTCAAATAATGCACATGTAAAACAATGTAGCATTTAAATCCATAATTTGCATATTTTAAAAATTCATGAAAATCATGATAAATGGCTTACTTACCTCCTAACGCTATTCCAAGGATGCAAATTAGCTAATTGGGCTCCTGGGTACCTACAACATAATTTTTTTAATTTTTAATCTTCAAAATTAGGATGTCAAAATAACTCCTATATTCTACCCAATCTAATTCTAGGCCCAACTTGGGGATTGAATATCTTCAAATATAAAAGCCCAAATGGGAAAATAAAAATTCTTCGACAAACTAGGATTCAAGCTGATCAAAACCTTATTTTTCTTTTATTGGGCATGGCCCAATTTGGGACCCAAAAATTAGGCCCAACGGGCTCGCTGGGCTGGGCCGAACTCGAGCCCAGCCCGCTGCCTCTCCCTGCCCCTGGTTCATCCGAAACAAGGGAAAAATTGCCAGCGGCCTAGGGCCACCGCCGGCCCTTCCCCTAGCCGCCAGCCGACCGTCGATGATCGGCCCAGTGCCGGCCGCCGCCCCCTCCTCTCTTCCCTCTCTTCTTCTTCTTCTTCCCGACCGCCCCTCCCTAGGGCGGTGGCACGGCCGGCCCCGCCGACCGATCGAACCCCTATCGGACGTCGCCCTGACGTTGGTGGGGGCAGCCGCTCGCGGCCCAGGCCTGGCGAAACGGCGTGCACGCTGCCGGGCCCGAACCAAGGCGGGAGCCGGTTCGACTCCCACAGCTAGGGGAGGGCCATCCGGCGGCCCTCTCCCTCCTCTCCGGCCGCCCTGAGCAGCCGGCTTCTTTCCCCCACCGGAGCTGCCGGTTCGAGTGGGGCACCGCACGAGGCCGCTGACCCCTTGGCACGGCCGCGACATGGCTTGGCCGCGGCATGACCAAGGCGCGGCCGCCTCCCATGTCTCCCCTTCCACTCTCTCTCCTCTCTCTCTCCCTTATCGGTGACGAGGTGGGACTTACCGGAGGTGGTGCTGACGGAGACGGGGGCAGAAGGGGGTCGGCACGGCTCCCTTTTAACGGCGAGGGGAGGGCTCGGCCCTTCCTTGCCTGCGCACAGGCACATGCGCTGCCAGGCGCGTAGGCGCTGGTTGACGTGCGCGTTGACGCGCGCGCGGTCAGGCGCGCATGCTGATGCACGCGGCTAGGCGCGTTGACATGCGAATTTTTTTTTTTTTTAATTGGGGGTATTACACCTTTCTTAGTGAAATGTTGAAGGGTGAATCCAGCAACCCATGCATGTGGGTGGCAACTATGACATATTATTGCAAATTTTTGACTTTAAGGGCTTCATTGTTGAAGCGCTTAATGTAATCCCATTGAGGCTTGCATTTTTGTTGTTTCAGCAACATCAAACTTTATGCTTATGTTATATCTAATGCTACTAATGAAATAGCCAAAGAATTGCTTGCTAGGTTCCTTGAATGAGGTAATCGACCTCAATGTGAGGCTAGAGTTCTAAGTTTGAGCTACCCTTTTCAAGGTGATCGAGAACCCAGCACATGGTTGTGTCCGAGGTTTTGTGAACCATTACGATAATTTTGTAAGTTTCTAGATGGTCTTTTGGCTCGCTCGAGCCATCATATTGCTCTATTTAGGGTATTTTAAACTTGAGAGGTAATTGCTCCTTCATGATCTCCTGCACAAAACAAGGATCCATCTCCATCTTTCAATCATCCAGAAGATTTGGCTTCTTCTCAACTTCCTTCATCACTACCCCGAGATGCCCGTTCATAGTGTCAAGCTGTATCCTGGGGTTAGGATCTTCTAATCTAGTCCTTTTGGATGCGACCAAGAACTCTGTAGTGTTGGCTCCATTAGTTGTTTCATGCATCTCCTTTCCCTATAGGTTCTTCTAGGTCTCAAGGGATCCACAGGGGCTATCTTTTGGTGCTTTGTTGCAATGGTGCTAGTTGCATTAGCTACACTTATTGGGGGTTCAGGTTCTAGACGAATGCAGTGAGAGCCTAAGCTTGCTGCTACAACTCTCTAAATTGGATGATCGTTACCTCTTCTAAAGGAGGTGGAGTTAGCGATTTGGATCAAATAATATTTAATATTTTAATTCAATAAATACATGTAAAGAATTAAAAAAGTTTGGCATGTATAACAAGAATTATAAATATATCTTTTCAACAGCATGTACTAAATAACATATTGGATTTTTATCAAAGTAAACTATAATATATGAATTTCGTATGTTCAATAACAAGTAATTAAATATCAAATCAAAATCTTAATGTGATAATCAAATATTAAATTATAACTTTCAAAATTTTGGAGCTCTTTTATCTCTCCAGCGAAGGAATACCGTCGCATTTAACTCTTGCAAAATAAATATTGAGATCGCATTTAACCCTTGTGGAGTAGGTTTCGAAACTACATTTAACCCCTACAAAGTAAGTTCATATCAAGTATCGTCTTTAACCCCCTACGAAATATGTTCATATCAAATACAATTACTATAGTGTAGCTCATATCTATACTATACTTGTAGTACTAATAATATATAATAAGCAGTCCAATTGAGAATCTATATGCATTTACAATGTCTTTTTTTTTCATAATCATCTTTTCAACATTGCAATCTCATAGATATTTTAGACATTTATAAAATAAATAAAATTTTAAATTAGGCACTTTCACTTTAAATAGATTTTTTAAAAATTCATAATTTTTCAGATATCCATAATTTTTGATACTAAAGGGGCGTACAACAAATTTTACAATAGCATATTCAATAAATATAACTTTTCTGCTTATTCCCATAATTATAAATTAAATGAAATATAAGCCAGCAGATGAAATTAAATAATCAAATTACCAAATATGATTTAATGCAACTAGCTTATAAATCATTAAATATGATTTAATACATAAAATTCATAAATCCAAAAGACTTATAATTTCATTTAAGAATAATGAATCCCATAACAAATAAAATAATTGTAAGTATTTTCTAATGCAATTAATTTTGAAATTGATGAAAAATTTGCAATGATGTGCTTTTTTTTAATAATTTGAATAAAATAATATAAGTAGGAAGTGTTACTTCAGAGATACCATAACAAATTAAATTATTTACTTTATTGAAATCATTCGAGCCTAGTAATCCAAAATCATACAAATATCCCATCAATGCCATGCCATTATTTTTAAAGGATTTTTTAAAATTCTTTCAAAAATCTAAATTCTTAAATAACCATTATTTAATGCCAGAAATATCTCTCCCAAAGAACAGCCTATTAGTATCTTTTCTTTTTCTACCTAGATAGAGGAAAAAGACAAGACACAGAAAGCTTTACCCTCTCTTTCTTCTTCAAGGCATATATATATATATATATATATATATATATATATATAGAGAGAGAGAGAGAGAGAGAGAGAGAGAGAGAGAGAGAATGTAGGCAAGGAAACTAAAAAGATTAAATAAGGGAAGGCTAAACAAGAGAAGAATTTATCTTTTCTTTTTTCTCTTTAACCCCAAGTACCGCAACAAAAAGAAAGAGAGAGAGAGAGAGAGAGAGAGGATGCAAGAGAGAGTTGCTGCGCCTTTTTTGTTTTCCTGCGGAATGAGTCCCTGTTTTGGGTAAATGAAAGGGCCATCGCCTTAAAAGATGGTTTGGCAAATGGTGGGGCCTAGCCACTATATCAAGCCACCACCTTAGAGGCCAAGCCACTGCATCCTTCCTCCCCCAACACCCCCCTTCTCCTCACAAGATTAAATTTTGTCATCAAAACTTACTTACCTGCATCATCAAATGGTTGAGGTATTATAGCCTCATCTCATCCTTTTAACTCTCAAGTAACCTGATATTTTTTTATCTACAATTGCAATGGGTATTCTTCATATATCGTATCCTTTTTGAGTTGCAAAGGTTCATACTCTACAGCATAACTAGGGTCCGATATATACTTTTTCAACTTAGATATATGAAACACATTATATATACTAATAAGTGCCACAGGCATGGTAAGCTTGTATGCTATATCATCAACTCTTTCTAGTATCTCAAATGGAACAATATATCTAGGGTTTAGTTTACTACAAATCTCAAATCTGATGATTCCTTTAGTGGTCGAGGGTGACACTTTTTGGAAACACATGATCAGTAATCTTGAACTCTAATTTTTGCCTTCTATTATTTGCATAATTTTTGAGTTTACTCTGTGCTATGTGGAGGCAATCTCTATTTAATTAAATCTTTTCTATTGTTGCTGTTCCTATTCAAGTCATTGCAATCTTTTCTTACCAACATAATTCGAATATATAGATGATTTATATTTTTTATCATATAATGCTTCATAAGGTGCCATTTAAATACTCACCTAAATACTCTTATCATAAGCGAATTTTACTAAATACGAAATAAGATTAACATAACTAACTTATAAATCATCAAATATGATTTAATGCATAAAATTCATAAATCCAGAAGGCGCATAATTTCATTTAAGAATAACAAATCCTATAATAAATAAAATAACTATAAATATTTTCTGATGTCATTAACTTTGAAATTCATGATATATTTGTAATGATGCATTTTTAAAATAATTTTAATAAAATAATATAAATAGAATGCTACTTAGATATCATTATAAATTAAACTATTCGCTTTATTGGGATTCTTCCAACCTAGTAATCCAAAATTATACAAATATCTAATCAATGTCATGCCAGTATTTTTAAAGGATTTTCTAAATTTTTTCTTAAAATCTAAATTTCTATATAGCCACTATTTAATACTAAAAATATCCCTTCCAAAGATCAGTCCACCGGTATCTTTTCTTCTTCTACTAAAGAGAGGAAAAAGATAAGGGAGAGAGCTTTACCCTCTCTTTCCTCTCCAAGGTATAGACAGAGAGAAAATGATGGCAAAGGAAACTAAGAAGGCTAAACAAGAAAAGTATATTTACCTTTTCTTTTTTCTCTTTAGCCGCAAATACCACAGGGGAGAGAGAGAGAGAGAGAGAGAGAGAGGGATCAGGCTTCCTTTACTCTGCAGAATGAGTCCCTGTTTTGGAACAATGAAAGGGCCACTGCCTTAGCCCTTAGATGGTTTGGTGCCTCCTTTGCTTCCCATAAATGATGTTAATGGCTTAGATCTGATCTGATGATATATTTAAATAGCAACAAGAAGTTGATGATGGGATTAAGAAGTGAATGAATTTATACCATCAATGATGGGCACCATCACGAATGAAGATATCTGTATGATAAACAGTGTGGACTGCAAAATAAAAAGAAATAAGTGTAAGAGGAAGGGCTTCAAGATCTGTCCTGACAAGATCCTTCCACATTCAAGTGAGTGAAGAATTCTTAGGGGGGATGGCTCAAAGGATGTACTGAGGCCTTAGGTTTTTCTTCTCAAGAGAGAATCTCTTTAAATTAGATTAAACATATTTCCTCTATAATGGTATGAAGTATTCTATTTGGTGAAGAATTATGTAGTGCCTAGAATTCGTCTCAAGCTAAGCAGGCGCTGATTCAACTTGGCTTACGTGAACTCAGTGACCACGTTTCAACCCGTTGGACGTCACCCAGCAGTTAGTTCCCTGTCCTTTAAAAATATAAAAGCTAAGAAAAACTGGTTTCATTTTTAGAAGTTATAAAAAAATAAAAGAGTAGCATCAAATCGATTTCTTCTTGGTTTTATATTTTTATTTTAAAATCTAAAAATTAGGGGAAGAAGCGATGCTAAGCGTGCTCTAAATTTTTCAAGGCAGTTTTCTTTTAGGGGAGAAGCAAGATGACGACGTAGGGAGGGCTGGTGTCAAAATCGATTTAAAAAAATCTAATTACAAATATTTCGATCTCTAATGCGGGGTCCTACTAGCCAATTCTCATCAAAATACTCATCCCCTCCAACCGCACCACATGCCCAGTGATCGAGGAGTATAATGCCTGGGGCGGGCGTTCGATTCAAATTTCCAAAATATTGAATGAGAGGTTGCATTCTTTGTTTTGGGAGGATTGAACAGATGGGACGATTCTATGCCCCGCATCGTAGACGACGTTTCGGTGGCGAAGAAACGACGTTTTTTCCATTGTTGGTGGACCGCACGCGGTGTAACTTCCACTCGCCTCTGTGGATGCATAACCCGTCTGATTCAAATTTTAATAATGTTGAATGAGAGGTTGCATTCTTTGTTTTGACGGGATGAGGAGGTGGGATGATTCTACGCCGCATCCTCGACCTCTCTTTCTTTTATTTTTTTTTTATTTTTTTATTTTTATTATTTTTTTTTTTTTCGGGTTGCTCGAATAAACTACGTTTCCATTGCTGGTGGCGTGCACGCGGCGTAACCTCCACTCGGTTCTCTGGAGCCACGAGGAGCCTGTAAGTTGGGTTGGCGAAAATTTTTGACCGTCCAGCCTCCACCCGAAGTGATTTAACGAGCACGATCCACACACACACGTGCAGATAATGTATATTACCATTAAGTTGTATTTTATTTATAAATTTTTCGCATATATCTTTATAAATACTTAAAATTATATAATTATATGTATATACTTGTAAGTTTAGTATTTACACTTATATCTTTATAATTATTTTTTTAATGTATATCCTTGACCCAATCAAGAAAACATGATAAAGAAATAATTAATAAAAAATATATGCATAGATAATAAATTTATGAGGATACGTGTATAAAAATGAATAATTTATAAGAATATATATATATATATATATATGTGTGTGTAATTTTAAATGTTTTAAGAATATATATAAAGATATATGAATGATAAGTTTGTAAGAATATATGTATAGTTTGAAATATATATATATATATGTATAAAGAAAAAAAAAGTTTTGATTGTATTCGAATATAATTAAATTTAAAATTTATTTTTTTTTATTTTTAAATTTATAAAATTATTTTATTACTTATTTTTAAGATTCATGCCAATTAAAGAATAAGAAAGAAGATTTTATAATTATTATATATATATATATATGTATATATATATTGCCTGTCTCATTTTTATTTATTAGAGGAAGTTTTTCTTTTCCAGCTCTTCCGTGACTCGTGCCTTGGGGTTGCGTTTACATGGTTAAATAAACATTTGGTCAGAGCGCCTTTCATCCGGGAAGACTTGACCGGTGGAACACGTATCGGGCGTTCACATGGAATCTTTTTTTATTATTATTATTATTTTTTGTTTCTGGTTCACTACCATCTGAACGCGGATCACTCGGGTCCGCCAGCCATTTCAGCACCCGTCCTTGATTTTCCGGTCGAAAAAAAAAAACAAAATGGCATTAGCATGTGAAAGTGTTCCGTTTGCATCGACCCATCGGCTGGAAATGTAAAGACCCCTCTCTTTCCCCGTTAACCACTCGTCAAGTCATCATTAAATCAACCTTCTTCCACTGGAACAAATGGTCGTCGCCGCGTCGATTGGAGTTGGTAGGTTGCGAGAGGAAGAGAACTGCGAACCGCAACCGTTTCTCCACCGATTTTTTTCTTTTGAACGCTTTAATGACGCTTTGGCTGTTGGGTCAGCGCGCCGCAGCTTTAGAATAACTCCACTATCTGACACCTACCACGTGGACATTTTTACTCTCCGATTCCCACCGCTGGCTTTGACCCTTCGCCTTGCCTTCCTCCCAGCAACCCCACTACCATTTAGAACCATAAATAGCCATGGAGGTGTAGATCGAGCTCACCTCATCTCTCTCTCTCTCTCTCTCTCTCTCTCTCTCTCTCTCGCATCACCGCCCATCTCGTGCGGATCTTCCGAGTGGGTGGTGAAGACTGGGGGACGGGAGCGACCTGCAGAACACGTACGCCGTCGAGCAAAAGGGGATGGGTGCATCAGGAGGAGGCATAAGAGCGGGCTGGGCCGGGGTGATGGTCGCCGTGGTGGCGGCCAGCCTCATGCTGGAGGGCTCAGTGGTCGCAGCAGCCACGAGCCACGTAGTGGGCAACACAACCGGGTGGACCATCCCGTCCAGCGGCGCCAGCTTATACGACAAGTGGTCGTCTTCCCAGACCTTCGCCGTGGGAGACACCCTTAGTAAGTGCAGTGCTCGTCGTATGGACTCAACTATTACCAATAGTGCCTGAGTGTTAGTAATTATCGTGTTATACATACATACATACATACATATATATATATATATATATATATATATACATACATGTATTATGATACGCCTTGCTCGCTTTCTAGCTCTCTAGCTCGTTTATAACCATGCAGCATGTCCTCTCTCTCTCTCTGCAGAGAGATCAGTTCCAGGGCAGTACCTGTTCGATTTTTATTGCCTAAGACTAATCAGAGTGTGTTTTGATGATGATGGTCATGGCGTATATGTCTGCAGTTTTTAACTTCGCAATGGGGATCCACGACGTAATCCAAGTGCCCAAATCCAGTTACGACGCCTGCTCCGCCCAGAACCAAATCGGGTCCACACTGACCACCTCCCCCGCCACCGTCACCATCGCCTCCTCCGGCACCCACTACTACATCTGCGGCTTCAGCGGCCACTGCTCCGCCGGACAAAAGCTGGCCATCACCACCTCGTCCTCGGCCAGCCCCACGCCCGCCCCCACGCCCGGCGGTCCCACGACCGCCCCCACGCCCTCCGGCACGCCAACAGCAAACGCATCAGGTCCGGCGCCTGGATCTTCCGGCGGATCTACCTCCGGCACGCCAACAGCAAACGCATCAGGTCCGGCGCCTGGATCTTCCGGCGGATCTAACTCAGCCCCACCGCCGCGCCCCTTCGTCTTCTCCCTGGCGGTTGCTTTTCTGTCGGTTGCTTCCAGCTGCCTGCTATTTCTCTAGATACATTACGAGACGGATTGATTAGATGGATGGATAGATAGAGACAACACGCTGGCCATTCTTGTTGCGCTGTCGCTGCCGCTGCACGTGGTCGATCCCCTTTTCTTCCGTCGTTCTTCACCGTCCCTAGTGTCCTGCTTTTTTTTTTTTTTTTTTTTTTTTTAAACTATTGTACCCGTCGTGCGTGAGTGAGACGGCGGACACAATTGAATAATATATGCCTGGCCTACCTCTGGGGCATGAGATAATATATATATATATTCTTCCTTTCATCCCATAGCAATTATCATGGCCATTACGATTTGTTTATTATCTTTATTACTAATTAAAGAGCATTGTGGTTGATAGTGTTGGCTAATGGAATTTGTTTGATCGGTGATGGGATCCCTCCTCCTCCTCCTCCTCCTCCTCCTCCAATTACTTATTTATTTATTTATTCTTTTCTTTCGATGGATTTTTATTTTTATTTTTTATTATCTTTGAGGGGGTTGGATCACGGATCATTGCGCGTACGTCCTGATAGTTCGCGAGGCCCGGCTGAGCCTGCCAAATGCCTTATGTCCCGACAAACCCAACCCATGTGAGGATGCTTTGCTTTGCTGTGCTGTGCTGTGTCCGTAGCCATCCCTTCGCTGGACTATCAATGTGACCGGTTGCAACAAGGGAAAGGGGCGGAGAGAAAGAAACAACGGTAACGGGCCGGGCCAGTCTAGTCCACCCTTCAAAAACGTTTGTATTGCGAAAAATCAATCTTGATATCGCAATCATCGTGGTGATCAACTTGCATCAGGACAGCAGATAATTACAATAAGATAATGGTGTTGCCAGACCAGACCGACGCTCGCTTTTCACGGGCAAAAAAAGAGAGAGCAATTTAATATGGCGATTCCAATCATCTAATATTTTGAATAGTGGAAACTATAAAATGACAGTTACATTCCTTTCAGGCGACTATTATAAAAGTATAATGATTACATCATAGCCATAGTTTAAATATACATTATATATGCAAGTAATTAGAGGTGTTCGGAGACTTCAAAAGCCAGACAACTGACGTGGAAGTGAAGGATGCTCAAAGAATCAGCATTGTGATTCATCTTCATCAGCGTCCAAAGGTTCTGGACTCGGGCAAATTCACACAGCAAACATTATCTTCCCAGGAGGTGAAGCAAACCGATGATTGGACTTATGGCCTGCAGCTGCCTGCCCAGAAACCAAGGAACAGGATCAGGGAGAGAGGGGGCCTGTTGTGGCTCTCAGGTTGAGCCAGCCTAACTTGGTCATCAACTTGGCTGGGTCTCTGGTTCAGTGCGGGTAAATCCTTGAGAAAGGCTCCGTAATAATATAAAGGAAATAAAATTAATTTAACTTACTAAGAGTCTAGTTGGATTGATATGTAATGAAGATAAAAGGAAGAACGGTTTGAAAGCGTGCTAAGCAGTATTTTAAGGTTAATTTTCAATCTTTATACCTGCGTCATTAGAAATTCTGCATCAAGATACAACTAGGATTATCTCTCTTGCGATCATGATCATAGAAAGGATTAACAAATCTTCTTTCAATAACCAGTAGCTAGGGGTGAGCATAAATCAACTTGGGCCGGTTCTAGATTATAACCTAAAATCATTCTAATCAGAATCGATTCTATAATTTTGAACCTAAAAACTGATCTGATCATATGTTGGAACTAACTTAAAACTATAACGGCCTTTTGTCTAAATCCTTGAATTACAAGCCATGCCTTACACTTTTCCATTAATCCATCAACCCTCAAGTTTCTTTCTAAAAATCCATTTATAACCTAAAGGCTTGTTTTTAGAAGGTGAATCAATAAGAATCCAAGTATTATTTTCAATAATAGATTCTATCTCACCATTAATTGTCTCCTTCTAAAAAGGTGCATTAGGAGACCTCATAGCATTTTAGTATAAGGTAGGAATGTCCTCAACTAAAAAGGTAAAGAAACTTTCACCTAGGTTCTTTTAGATTCTAGCCTTTTGGCTCCTAGGCTCAAGAGGTATATCAAATTAATATGATGCAGGCTCACAAGATGTTGAAGGATTAGAGATCAAAAATGATCTAGGTAGGGAAAAAGAACCACAATCAAATGCCATTCTAGGGATTTAAGACTTGAAAGAAAATATATTTTTCAAAGAAAATTGCATCTCTAAATTCAATTATAGAGTTAAAATATATGCCATTGAATTTAGAATGAATAACAAAGAAATGATAGATATTACTAGCAAGGGAATAACCAACAAAGATAGAATCAATAGTTTTAGAATATATTTTCCTTCTTTTAGACTCATGAATAATAATCTTAGCTAAATATCCACAAAATTAGAAGTAACTTAGTTTTGGTGCATGTTCCTTTCAATACTCATAAGGGGTCTTCTCTTTATCCTTTGATGAAATCTTGTTAGGGATAAAGGCATGGATAAGAAAGCTTCTTCCCATAAGTTTTTCGAAACACCAAAACCTATGATCATAATATTAACCATGTCCAAGAGAGTTATGTTCTCCTGTTCAACAGCACTATTAGATTGAGGGGAGTAAGGAACAGTAACATTTTGAATTATACCATATTCTTTACAGAGCATAATTAATTCATTTGAAGTATACCCATCTCTTCTATCAAAACTTAGGATTTTAATCTTGTTTTTGGTTTGGTTTTCATCCTCGGCTTTATAAACTTTAAAGTTATTGAGGACTTCATCCTTGGTTGTTAAAAGATAGAAATAGCAATATCTGAATAAGTTATCAATAAAGTTCATAAAGTAACAACTCTCTCCATGAGTTGGAATTCTACAAGAATCACAAACATCACCATGAATTAATTCAGGGAGTTAGGTATCTCTTTGAAGGATAGATTTGAAAGGTTTCCTAATTTGTTTGGATTGAGCATAAATCATACACTTAAATTTATAATCATTTTAAATTTAAAAATTAGATTAAAATTGGACATCTTATGACTATATTTGAAATTTACATGTCCCAATCTTCCATGCCAAACTTCACATGATTCGGTATTCAACAAGATTATTTGAGAAGAATAAGCAAATAGATTTTTATTGATTAAAGGAGAAAATACATTGAATTTGAATAATTCCTCAATAAATACATCACCTTTAGATATTACTATTTTATTAGACTCTAGTACAATCTTATATCGTCATTACACTAATAGGAACCCACTGATGAGATTTCTTCCAATGTTAGAAACATGATGCAAGTCTTGAAAGATTATAATCTTCTTGGAGGAGAACTTTAGCTTGACAATTTTACTACTTAAGACATTGATAGTTGTTCTATCTCCTATGATTATACTGCCTCTACTTGAGTCATAATAAGAGGTAAATAATGATGTATTAGTACAAACATAAACATTGGCATTTAAGTCTAGCCACCAATCAGAGTTTTCATAGGTAAAGTTAACAAAAGAGATGAAAAATACGAACCTAAAGGTGGAAGGCTCCCCTTCTACCATATTGCCTGAGGTTTAGAAAAAAGTTGGTTCTTTTTTTATTACCACCCTCTCTTTCTTTTATTAAAAATATTGATGTGTTAAGCAGCTGCTATGGTCACATACAAACCAAAACCTTCATCATTAGGTTTCTTATTTCCTAAGACTTGAGAATTAGGTTTGCATTGGGTTTGAAATCTACACTTTTTCCTTTACCCTTTGTTTTAAAGTTCTTGGGTTTAAAGGTTCTATTCAAGCCATAAAAGTTTTAACCCTTAGATCTTTTATCTAAGTTTTGAGATTCAGTTATATTTATGTGGGCTTTCAATTGGTTTTCCTTTAAATCTCTAAGTCAATACTGGTCTTCTATTATAATGGCTTGGATAATTGATTTAAGGGTAAAGTTGCTTTAAGTTCTTCTAAGTTTATGTTCAAAATTATTCCATGATGGTGGGAGCTTGTCAATTAGACATGAGATTTGATTATTCTCATCTAGTATCGAGCCTCCTTTATGGATCTCTTGGATCAAATTTTGGAACCAATGAATTTGGTCATTTATTGGGACATTATCTAACATTTAAAAATTGCTAAAGTTAGTAATGGTAAATCTCATGGCCCCCTAATTGTCTCTACAATATACATCTTTTAAGGTAGTCCATAATTCTTTAACAATTTTATATTTTCTATAGGTATTATAAAAGTCATCAAAAAGGCGACTTAGGATTCTAAAACTACAATGGAATTCAATCTCTTTTGATGATTTATCAGTTCTAGAAGTGTCTAACGAATTAGATGGTCTAGAAGACGAGGGTCTAGTTATAGATTAAAAAAGAAAGATACTTCATGTGGTGGTCTTTTTTGAATGGTAGTGATGAGGCCAAGTAGGATTAACCAAACCTCTAATTGTATTAAATTTTTTAGGGTTAAGGGTTAAGGTTTCCTCAACACCCATTGAAGGAAGATATAAAAGAAAAAAGAAACTTAACTTAAGAGGAACTGATTAGAGCCATAAGAAATTTAAATTTTTTTAATTAGGATTTTCAAATTTATGCAAGAGAACAAGTTATATTAAAAGTGATTTTAAGATAAAGAAACCTGAAGATTATCCCAAGATAGAATTCTTTTGAAAGCTGGTTTAACAATACTTGATAATAATAAAATTTGTGCACAAAACTTTATGCAAGCAATTAAACTCTTATGTAATCAAGACAATAAAATAATCATGCAATTTTAAGTATACTAATGATCTATCAAAGTCTATAAAAGCAAAGATTAATCTATCTATTTATATCAATTTATTTCTGTAACAGTTAATCAAATTAGGAATGGAAACTTTTGACTTAGAATGTTTAGAATAAATCTTTGAGAGAGACTTCAAATCTAATTAATTATCAAAATATAAAATAAATAAAATTAACTTGACTTGCCAAGTGCCTAGTTAGATTGGCCCATAATGAAGATAGAGAGAAGAAGGTTTAGAAGCATGCTAGGCGAAGCATGCTAGGCACTGTTCCAAGATAAATTTTTGACTCTCGTACTGTAAAATTTCTACCCTAAGATATGATTGAGATTCCCTCTTTTATGAATACAATCACGAAGAGAATTGATAGATCTCCTTTTCAATATTCAGCATCAAAGATTCAAAATAAAATAATAAAAAGAAAAGAACTTAGGAGAAAAAAAATTATTTAATTCATAGGAAGAGAAATTTTAATGTCGAAGAGAAAAAAAAGCTTTAGATAGAGAGAGAGAGAGAGAGAGAGAGAGAGAGAGAGAGAGAGATGGGTGACTTTTTTTTTTCTTTAAATACCAGAACCTAGTCCCGTGATCTTAAATAGATCGCAAGAAGCTTCAATTCTCCACAGAGAAATAATGGATGGTGGGAAAAGGCTTCAATCTTTAAGAGAGAAATGGGGGAAAGGACCCTAACAGCTACAAATGGTGTGAGATGGTTATTTGACCATTTGATCGAGAAAGAAAGTGATTACAAGAACATCAAGGAAAAAGGGGATAAAAAAAAAAAAAAAAATTAATTCATCTTAAGAAGAGAAATTTTGAGTTTTCTCTTTCATAAAACTCTAACAAGCTCCAAACCAGTCATCAATTGCCAATCAAGGGGGAAAAGTTGTGGGGATGGACAGAATTGATGGCAGTCATCCTGTAACTGGCATATCCCTTCCTGGATTACTCAATAAAATTCAAATTTCAAACTAGGATCTTGCTTTTTCTATTTTGGCAACATTGAAAGGGTCAGAAGCGGTGGTGACCAATGAAGAGCCCATGGAGTTTCTGGTCATGGACGTGGGACAGGTGGAACGGTCTCTTAATGCGGTGGTGGATCATGCGGTTAGCGTAGCTGTGGGCCATCAAACAATCGCGGGGCAACCAAAAAGAGGATCAGGCCAATCAACTCTGGATCCTCTTCGAGCGGATCAAGCGCAGACACCAAGTTTCAGGCGCGCCTTAATCAGGCCAAGAATCTCATGCCAAAGCCTAAACACCGCAGCAGAGCACTAAAGGCTAAAGACCAAGCATATTTGAGCTGAGGCTTCTGAGGCCATGATTGCCCAAGGGAAGGGAATAGCATCTAGTTCGATTGGGGCTAGTGCCAATCCGACAATGATTAAGCCACCGGTGACGGGAAGCACACAAAACTCCCAGATCGTTGGAAGATCTTGTGTTGGAAGCAGTAGCAAGAGCTTAATCTAGCAACCACCTCCAATTCCCAGGTGGTGGCCCGATAAAGAGAGTTTTGAGTGAGGGAGCGGAGGACTGACTTGAACCGGAAGGATCTACAAAAGTGAAGCTTCTTTTTTGGAGCTGCTCTAGAGCAATTGGCGTCCATTCAGGAGGCAACTGACACTCTTGGAGGCGATAAGGCTGGGAGAGAGGGGGGGTGGGCTGACGGTGAGTGTTCCGGCATCTACTCACGCCATGGAGGTGAATGTGGCCATCATGGCTTCCCACGGTGCTAGGAATGTGGAGTAGGTGGTGGCGGAAGGAGGGCTGATGAAGGGTGGGGAGATAGCGCTTAGGGGTGTCGGTGGGCTTGGAGATGGGAGCATGGAGCCAGCCAGTGGTTGGAACTCTCTGTTCTTCGCTTGGTTTTGGAGAAGAGATGAATGTGAAAGCATCCAGAGGTTGCTTAAAGGGGTGCTCCAATAAAATGGGGGATTTTTTTTATATATATATATATATACATATAAGTGACTTCTAATCGTACGTATCATTCAGGAGGTAGGACAGTGAGTCTGTCAAGAGGAAGGTGGGGTGGGGGGGAAAGCACCGAATGGTTTCACTTGCGACTATCATCACTGGGACTTGATGACAGGAGATCGGAAACGTCGTCTGAATGTTCTAAGAACATCACCGCACCGCACCTTTACGTTTGTTAGAGAGTGGTAGGCCGTCGAACTACATACTCAGCATTTGACAAAACAACATGCAGCGTAACAGGACGCACAAAAACTTCAACAAACCTCCAGACGCTGGCAGGTAGAACGTGGTTCGCGAACGGAGGCGGGGTTTGATCGGACAAAGAAAAACAAATCAACCCCGCGGTTGAGAGGACATAAATATAGATAAATTCATGGCGTACGCAAAACTTCGACGAAGTTCCAAACACCGAGCTGGGTAGAGAGCATTACGGAAGCGGGGTCGGATTGGACAAAGAAACAAATGTTGCAGATAGCTTCCCCCTCATGTGAGACTGGGTGTTCAGATACATTAGTTTTATCCACATGACGCAATGTCAAGACCGAATGACCACTGGCCTGCAAAGCCAGCTATTATCCCGAGCAATAAATCATTTGTTCAGCTTCTTTCATAGGTCTGGTCATTTTTCGTCACCAGGACGATTCAAAGCCCTTTGGCACTCAACCGCAAAACAGGGCACAATAGGTTGTCACAAGAAGGACAAAAGAAAATGCAACATGCTCCCGGAAAGGCCCATCAATCTTTATCGATGATGGTGCATCTAGCCGATGTCCCGCACAAGCATGAGGGGCTTAATTGTCACGTCCTCAAGATCAATCTGATAAGATTTAGCCTTATGGGTAGTGTACGGATACGCACGAACCCAAAAATCACGGTGCGAAGATTGCAGTGCCATTGAGTGGACGGTGCGAGATATTCGTCAAAAGAATCGAGGCGGATCGAGCAGGGCGGATAGCACCACGCGCACATGATTTGTTTGAGCGGACGGTGCGATATATTCGCCGAAAGAATCGGGGTCGACCGAGTAGGCGGATAGCCGCGCGCACATGAATTGTGGAGATTCAAATCAATCAGGATTAGCGCAACATTATCTCTTCGTTTGGTTGAAGATTTGGGCGTAATTTAAGAGAGACGCAGCTCTACATAAGAGGGGTCTCAGGACGCACCGATCATCAATCCCATCGTTATCCAATTGAGAGTTAGGAGAGGAATCTCAACAAAGAGAAGGCCGCAGGGGCACCATCTTGTACTAGAGTGGAGGGCGCCATCTTGTACTGAAGTGGAGTTTCGATAGGGGTTTCGATAGGAGAAAGAAGTGCTTTCTTGAGTGCTTGTGGGTAGGGTTGTGAGGCAATCATTGAGGGTTGTGTCCTACCATTTGTACGGCCTTATATTTCTGCTTTGAGGAAATAAAGTGAGTTGGGAAGTTTTCTCGTATATGTTGTGTTTGTGCATTAGGGCTTGGTGTGAGAAAGCATCATAGATCTGGGCGTGCGATGTTGGATCTGGATGTGCAGATCCACTCCAGGAGAGAGGCCGGGTGGGTTTGCATCTCTTGATTTCTATTATGCTCATCCAGGGATAGTCCTGAAAGGGATTATGCTCATCCAGGGATAGTCCTGAAAGAGGACGCTATTTGTAGTACTCTGGACTATTAAACCCAATGGACGTGTGATAGGGATATTAGGGGCGCACCAAAGAGGAAGGCTACTGGTAGTACCTTGGTGTGTTTTTCTAACTATCTACGATCCGGAAGCGCCATAGGCTGCTGAGAGAGTTGCACACGGCCGCCGCAAGTGTAGGCTGACTTGAGAGGAGTCCAAGTGCCGCGCGGGAGAAGGAAAAAAAAAAAAGAGTTTTCTTGAGAGAAAAGAAAAAAAAAGTTTTCTCGAGACAAAAGAAAAGAGAGAAAAAAAAAAAGAAGGGAGTTTTTTTCTTTTTCGCTAATTATTCCCCGTCCCCGTGACAGTGGTATCAGAGCCCGGTTGCTCTGTATTTGAAGCCTTTTGTAAAGCCAAAAGCTCGGTTGCTCTGTATTTGAAGCCTTTTGTGAAACCAAAGCACTTAAAACGCACAACAGAAGTTGACGCTGACGGATCGAGTAGTGAAATTGGAAGAGCTGATAGGCGAGAACTCAGGAGAGGAGTTCCAGGGTCCTGAGTTCCCGGGTCTCGTTTCGATGACCCTGGAAAATGCGGAGTGAATCATTGATCTTCATCAGAACCTCACCGAATCAAAGAGTGATTTGGAGGGTCGATTGGATGCGCAAAGGGTGACGCAGTCCAATCTGCTAGAGGAGTTGGCTACAAAAGTTCGGGCGTTGGAAGAGGTGGCGGCCAAGGTCTCGGCTGTCAGGCCCTCTTCCCGACGGCATGATTTCTTATGAAAATTAGGTAAAGATCTGCTAGTCTTTATACTAAGCACCATAAAGCCCCAGCGATCCTTATCTAATTATCATAAGTTACATGCACAAAAATACTGAACCTGCTAAAAACTTTAACTTGCTCATTTCATTCATACTGTTTATAACATAACATCACAATTTATTTCACCCTGCTCAGATAAAAATAGATTTCCATACTTTTCATCACATGATTCTAATCAGTATAGCCTCATCACAATATTGCTATAAAGATCATAGTCACAATTTCATTCTACAATGAAAATCATTCTCACAGCCAATCCAAGTCTAACATACATTATAGGGTTACCGTTATATACATCCATCCATATCCATTTCAAATACATATACAATCCAATAGCTAACAACCCAAATCACTTTCATGCTTCCCAGAGTCAATCTGCTACCTCTGATCTGAAATCCAAAATACATATACAATCCAATAACTAACAACCCAAATCACTTTCATGCTTCCCAGAGTCAATCTGCTACCTCTGATCTGAAATCCAAAAATTTCAACAGTAGAGGGGTGCGACCTAAGTTCCAGTGACTGAATAATCATCTAACAATGGGGAAAAGCTGAGAACCACATTATAAAACTCATAATAATACCCACATAACATATTGCGATTGATACATGAATCTTGATAAATAAAATAAGTTAACGTATAAGTTAGCTTACGCTTCCAATAATATAACTTAAATGAAGAAATATCACAATTGCAAAATTTCATGATGGTGGGCTAGATGTGCTACCACTAAGGTACATCCCTACAGTCGCCCTTCTGCAGGTGTACTCTCAGTGAGTGAGTGTACTGAGCGCCGAGGATCCCCGCACCACATGGCACCCCTCACATGTGCGATTCACCCCAGGTGTGAGCTTGCCCCTTTTTCCTGGGCCTCATGCTTGCCCCCTCTATGGGCCTATATCTCTGAGCCCCCTCGAGCTATATAGTAACCTAGCTCATTACTGAGCTGTGATTCTTGCCCCACTAGAGTGCTTACAATCTGCCCCACTGGGCTGATCTAGCATGTACTCCCCCTGGCCTCGGGATCATAGCACGATCGAGTCGCAAGGAGGTGCCGGCTATAATAGTGTGTACAATGCTTATGCTATGGCACAGTCTACATGCTTACGCTGTAAAAATAGTCCAATATAAGTTTATAATCCAATATACAACCAGCTATACTTTCTTTGAAACATTGATTTTCATGCATTCCCATGCATCTCTTTGAAACATAATTCTGAAAAGTAAATTCTATGCTTTATTAAAACATGTGTTTTTTTTCAAATAATACTTTTTATAAAACTTTATACTTAGATTTGAAACATGCTCTAGCTCATGTTTCCTTTTCTTTTCTTAAACTAATGCTTTGCCGAAACTTATGCTTTTTGTTCTAAAACTCATGCTTTACTGAAACTCATACTTTTTCTGAAACTCATGCTTTGCTTTAAAACATACTGTAAATCCATACTTATTCTTTAGACTCATGCTTTACTTTAAAACGTGCTGTAAATCCATACTTATTCTTTAGACTCATGCTTTGCTTTAAAACATACTGTAAAAATATAATAACATTATAACCGAGTTCTCATTTCCCATATTTGACTACTGAAGATACTATACTTAGCATGTTACACTCTATTTTGTAGCAAAATATCACTATACTATTATAAAATGTTTCATAAAGCTAGATGAGAAACCCACTCACCTTTTTGCTATTTTCTTCTTTCTACGGTTGCTACCCTTCTTGAAAAGGCTTCCTTGCCTGATTTCCGTAACCTATATTACTACATATAAATTTATTTAGGTGACTTATACCTAGGTTTTCATGAAACATGCATGCATGCTCTATGCCTTAACATTTTAGCATAATATTTCTCAATCCCTAACATATTGAAAGATTTACAATATATTCATGCTATTACTTCATATACCTCTAAATCATGAGATTTTAACATCATTCTCTATCTTAGAAAGGTTTGGACTTACCTTAACAAAGACGGCTAAACCACCAAACCTTTCTTCTTTCCTTCTCTTCTTTTCTTTTCTTCTTCTCTTCTTCTTTTCTTTTTCTTCTTCTCTTCTTTCCCACGGCTGGCTGAATCTCTCCTTTTTCTCCCTCTTTTCTTCCTCTTTTCTTCCTTTTCTTACGGTGGCTTAAGGGCTAAGGAAAGAAGAGTGAGTTTTTAATACCCTTAAAAATTTCTATTTTACCTCTCTCCACTCTTAAGTTACGCTTTTTAAAGTCCACATGGCTTCCTCTCTGCCAAGCATTTTTATCCTTCAAATTCTTTTTCCCATTTTGCCCTTAATCAAACTCTCAAATGACTTTTTAATCAAATTTCACTTATGCCCCTGATCAATTTCCGTTGTAAGATGAACGACAGGGGTTACCCACCTATTAGACAGGATGGATACTATCTAATAAGAGTGAAATTATCCTCAAACCATTTCCATAGGAGATTTTTTGTCTACCTGAAACCTTAGTTAAGCATGCTTGGATGAGAGCGATGGGTGACCCACTGGGTAGTCATTGATTAAGAGTGAAATTGGTCTCAAACCAACTCCACAGATAAAATCCCCACAGTAGTCAATTACATAGTCGGCTATTGTGGCCAAAATTTCTTCTGAACCACTTTTACAGAGTGTTTTTTTTTTCTAAAAATCACTTCCCAGAGAATTTACAGCAAGTTTTTCCACAATAGTCGACTATCTCTTCCGAACCACTTTTACAGAGTGTTTTTCTTTTCCAAAAATCACTTCCCAGGGAATTTACAGCAAGTTTTTCCACAGTAGTTGATTGAATAGTCGACTACTGTGGCAACAAAAACTTTTCCAAGCCTTAAACAATGAGCTTCAGGGAGTTAGCCGACTCTAGAGTCGGCAAATTTCCCCTGTTAGCTCATCAAAATTTTTAAACAGTAAGTTTCCATCCATTAGCTAACTCTAAAGCCAGCTAACATCAACAGTTCACACGTTAGCTGACTCTAGAGTCAGCTAACATCTAATTTTTCTTTTCAAAAACTTATTTTCCCTTATAAAACCCTTTCCAAAAGCCCTTTCAATGCATTCCAACCTTCAAAATTTTCATTCCAACCTCTCCCAAGGATCAAAAGCAACTAGTAGACATTAAAATCATTACAAAACTTCAATTACAAGCCCAATTAACTGACTTTATTAGCTTTTTGGAAGGATCATGGAAGAAACTCAAATTAACTTCAAAATTTCAACTGACACCTTTTCAAAATTTTACTCAAATCATTCACATTAGAAGACTAAATTAACAATAAAAACATGTTTAAAATGAAATTTCAAGACTTTCAGGTTCAGGATATTACAAATATTCCCTCCTTTAGGAAATTTCATCCCTAAAATTTAGCTACCTTCAGCTTGGAACAGATGAGGGTACTTCAATCTCATCTCATCCTCTCTCTCCCATATAGCTTCCTCTCTCTGATGATTCTGTCATTGCACTTTAACTAAAGGAATTATTTTACTACGAAGCTACTTAACCTCCCTTCTCAAGATTTGCACTGGTTCTATTCCATAAGATAAATCTTTATGTAATTTTATTGCTCTGACTAAAGCATATGAGAGGAATCTGGCACATACTTTCTAAGCATTGATACATGGAACACATTATGAATTTAAGAAAGTTTTGATGGCAAGGCCAATCTATATGCAAGTATTCCAACCTTCTCAATAATCTCATAAGGTCCAATGTATCGAGAACTTAATTTTCCTTTCTTCCCAAATCTCATGATACCCTTCCAAGGAGATACCTTCAAGAATACCTTATCTCCTACTTCAAATTTAACATCTCTATGCTTCTTATCTGCATAGCTTTTCTGTCTATCTTGGGCTGCCTTTAACTTTGCTTTAATAATTTTAACCTGATCTGCTGTGAGCTAGACCAACTCCGGACCTAGCAATCTTCTTTCACCTTCCTCATCCCAACACACTGCGATTCTACATTTTCTTCCATATAAAGCTTCATAAGGTGCCATATCAATGCTAGAATGATAACTGTTATTATATGCAAACTCAATCAATGGCAAGTGCTCATCCCAGCTACCTGAGAATTCAATGACACATGCTCTTAGTATATCTTCCAGTGTCTGGATGGTCCTCTCAGACTGCCCATCAGTTTGAGGATGAAATGTTGTACTAAATCTCAACTTAGTGCCTAAAGCTTTTTGCAACTCTGCCCAAAAATGAGAAATGAACCTTGGATCTCTATCTGATACAACTGATACTGGTACCCCATGTCTACTTACAATTTCATTCACATATAATTTTGCTAATCTGTTCAAGGTTAATGAAATCTGGATAGGCAAAAAGTGGACAGATTTTGTCAATCTATCTACTATCACCCAAATAGAATCATTACCTCTTCTTATCTTTGGGAGACTCACAACAAAATCCATGGTCATATGCTCCCACTTCCATTCTAGCACAAATAATGGCTACATTTTGCCAGCTGGGCTTTGATGTTCTGCTTTAATCTGCTGGCACACTAAACATTTAGCAACATACCTAGCTATCTCTTTTTTCATCCCATGCCATCAATAATTTTGCTTAATAGTTCTATACATCTTAGTGCTTTCTGGGTGCATTGCATAGACTGAACTATGGGCTTCCTCTAAAATTTTCTCCTTTAATGATTCTACTGCTGGCACACATACTCGGCCCTTGAATAATATCATACCATTATCCTTGATTGAAAATTCTGACTGGGATCCATTATGAACTAGTTCCTTAGTTTTCTGTAATTGTGGATCCCTCACCTAAGCCTCTCTTATTTCCTCAAGCAACATTGGTCTGACTCTGAAATTTGCTAGTAAGGCTCCTGAATTATCTGCTGCCAGCTCTGCATCTAACTCTCTCAATTCTAACATTAGGGGTAACTGCACTGTTCTAATGGAAGCTAAAGTTGCTGTAGACTTCCGACTCAATGCATCAGCCACTACATTAGCTTTCCCTGGGTGATACTTTATAGTGCAGTCATAGTCTTTTATCAACTCTATCCATCTCCTTTGTCTGAGATTCAATTCTTTTTTTGTTAAGATATACTTTAGGCTTTTATGATATGTAAATATCTGGCACTTCATCCCATACAAATAGTGTCTCCATACTTTTAATGCAAATACTACTGTTGCTAGTTCTATATCATGGGTAGGGTAATTCTTTTCATGAGATCTTAACTGTTTAGAGATGTAAGCAATCACTTTCCCATTTTGCATCAATATACATCTCAAACCTTTGAAAGACGTATCACTATATATCACATAATTACTGTTATTGTCTGGGAGTGTGAGCACTGGAGCTGAAGTCAATCTTCTCTTTAACTCATCCATACTTTCTTGACATTCACTAGACCATTCAAATTTGGTATTCTTTCTTAGCAGCTTGGTAATGGGAGAAGCTATAATAGAGAGTTTTCTATAAATCTTCTATAATATCCTGCCAAGCCCAAGAAACTTCTCACCTCTGTCAAATTTGTAGGTGCTTCCCAAATCACTATTGCTTCTATTTTCTGGGGGTCTACCATAATACCCTTAGCTGATATCACATATCCCAAGAATTTAACTTCATCTAGCCAAAATTCACTTTTACTCAACTTAGCATACAACTGCTTCTCCCTCAAGATTTGCAACACTGTCCTCAAATGCTGTTCATGCTCCTTTCTGCTTCTAGAATAGATCAGAATATCATCAATGAACACTATCACAAATTTATCTAAAAATTTCTGGAACACCTGGTTCATCAATCCCATAAAAGCAGCTGGGGCATTGGTGAAGCCAAAAGGCATCACCAAAAACTCATAATGACCATATCTGGTCCTAAAAGCAGTCTTTGGTACATCCTCTTTCTTTATTTTCAACTGGTGATACCCAGATCTAAGGTCAATCTTTGAACACACTACTGCCCCCTGAAGTTGATCAAACAAATCATCTATCCTCGACAAGGGATAATTATTTCTAACGGTCACCTTATTGAGCTGTCTATAGTCTATGCATCTTTCTTCTTTACGACTTCCTGGATGAATTTGTGGTCGTCTACCTTAACGACATAGTGGTCTACAGCAAGACGTTAGCTCAGCACGTCGACCACTTACGGCATGTTCTCTCACGGTTGAGGGAGCATAAGCTCTTCGTAAAGAAAGAAAAGTGTAAATTTTGCCGCCAGAAGATTCTCTTCTTGGGGCACTGGGTCGGCCAGGAAAATATCCAGATGGACGAGAGGACGGTTCAAGTGATCCAGGAATGGCCAACTCCCACCAAGGTGACCGAATTGAGATCTTTTTTTGGTTTAGCTAACTATTATCGAAAGTTTATTCAGGGATATTCTGCGAGAGTCAGCCCACTAATAGATCTGCTGAAGAAGGACCAACGGTGGGAATGGTACGAGTTTTGTCAGGAAGCCTTCAATGAGCTGAAGATGACGGTGTCCTCCGAGCCAGTTCTTCAGCTATCCAACTTCGACCACCTTTTTGAAGTACATATAGATGCATTTAACCGAGCCCTGGGAGGAGTCTTGCTGCAGATGGGGCATCCAGTGGCCTACGAAAGTCACAAGTTCAAGGATGCTGAGCAGAGATACTCAGTCCTCGAGAAGGAGATGATGGCTATCATTCATTGCTTAGAGGCGTGGCGACATTATTTGCTCGGAACGAAGTTCACCATCATCACTGACAATGTGGCCAACACATACTTCAAAACCCAGAAAAAGCTCACACCAAAGTAGGCCCGATGGCAAGAGTTCTTGGCCGAATTTGATTTTACTTGGGTACACCAGTCGAGGAGACAGAATCAGGTGGCGGACGCACTCAGTCGAAAGAAGGTTCAAGAGTACGTCGCAGCACTAACGACCCTACAGTTATCTTTTTCGGAGGGGGTACATCAAGCGGCCAAAGAGGATCCCAATTATGCCAAGTTGAAGGCGGACGTGGTGAGCGGCCTAGTGAGGCAATTCTGGATAGAAGGGGATCTACTATTCACGATGGGCAGTAGGATGGTCATACTGCAGGATGTGAAGCTACGGAGGGAGCTGTTGAAAGAGACCCATGACTCCAGATGGGCCGGACATCCTGGTGTGGAGAGGATGTTCACTCTGATCTTCCGAAGCTACTACTGACCGAAGATGCGAAAGGATATTGAGGCGTACGTTCGGACGTGCATGGTTTGTCAAATGGATAAAACCGAACGGCGGAAGCAAGCAAGCCTACTCCAGCCTTTACCAATTCTGAAGAAGCCTTGGACGTCCATTTCCATGGACTTTATTACAGGCTTTTCGGAGGTGAGTGGGATGAACATCATCTTTATGGTAGTTGACAGATTTTCCAAGTACGCGGTGTTCATGGCTGCGCCACACACCTGCACCACCGAGCAAGCGGCATCTCTCTTCTTTGTAGGCATGGTGAAGGTCTTTGGAATGCCGGTCGACATAGTCAGCGATCGAGATGGACGGTTCATAGGCAAGTTCTGGACGACCTTGTTTCAACTCATGAGGTCCAAGTTGAAGTTTTCTACCGCCTACCATCCTCAAACTGACAACCAGACCGAGCGAGTAAATGTGCTATTGGAGGAGTACCTGCGATCGAGATGGACGGTTCATAGGCAAGTTCTGGACGACCTTGTTTCAACTCATGAGGTCCAAGTTGAAGTTTTCTACCGCCTACCATCCTCAAACTGACAACCAGACCGAGCGAGTAAATGTGCTATTGGAGGAGTACCTGCGGCACTTTGTGACCGCAAGTCAGCACAACTGGTTGGAGTTGCTAGATGCGGCACAGTTTTCCTACAACCTACATCGATCTTCAGCAACAACCTTTAGCCTAGCGGAGGTGTGCTTAGGGCTCCAATCCATATCGCCGGTGGAAGTCGCGCAGCAGGACCAGGGGAGCTGTCCCGCGGCACACAGGTTTGCACGGGACAAGTCCGAGCTGTGGGCAATGGCGCGAGACAGCCTCGCCAAGGCGGTATGGCGAATGAAGGAGCAAACCGACTTGCGGAAGCGTCCCTTGGAGTTTGATGTTGGGGACTTGGTGATGCTGCGGATCACGCCCCATATTTAGAGGAGGGCTGCCAAGCGAAAGTACCACAAAGGATTGATGCCTAGGTTTGACGGACCCTTTAAGGTGGTAAAGAGGGTCGGCACTATGGCTTACCAACTCGCATTGCCAGATCGACTTTGAATTCATCCGACCTTTCATGTAAGTTTTCTCAAACTATATCATGAAGACTTGGATGAGGGGAGACAACAGGGGCCGAAGTGGATGTTTCCGATAGTCCAAGAGGAGTTACACAAGGAGGTGGAAAGGGTCTTAGCCCATGGGAAGGTGGGAACCAGCAGGAAAAAGTACACTGAATTTTTAATTCAGTGAAAAGGGGAGAAAGTTTCTAATGCTACATGGATTCGAGCAGAGAAGCTGTGGCGATTTGAGGACGTGATCAAGGCCTACTTGGAGAGCAACTTGATGAGGGCATCGACATCTTCAGGTGGGAGAGGATTGTCATGTCCCCAAGGCCAATCTAATGGGATTTGGCCTTATCCAACTGGGTGGCGTACGGGTGCGCCACGAACCCGAAGATCACGGCGCGAAGATTGCGGCGCAATGGTTGAGCGAACGGTGCGAGATATTCGCCGAAAGAATCGGGGCAGATAGCACCACGCGCACATGATTTGGTTGAGCGGGCAACATGATATATTCGCCGAAAGAATTGGGATGGATCGAGCAGGGCGGATAGCGCCGCGCGCACATGATTTGTGAAGATTCAAATCAATCATATAAGGATTAGCGCGACATTATCTCTTCGTTTGGTTGAGAATTTGGGCATGATTCAAGGGGAGATGCGGCTCACTGTCACACCTCTAAAGAGTCGCAACAGAAACTACAAATTTTTGCCTTCAAAATTATCTCTCTTCAGGTGTGTGGCGCTGAAGTCGCGCACCACTTCAGCCAACCTTCCCGCGGCTCTACATAAGAGGGCTCCTTGATGACGCACCGATCATTAATCCTATCGTCATCCACTTAAGAGTTAGAAAGGAAGCTCAATGAAGAGAAGGTGGCAGGCATGCTAGGAGAGAAGGCGTCATCTTGTACTGGAGTGAAGTTCTGTTAGGAGGCAAGAAAGGCTTTCTTGAGTGCTTGTGGATAGGATTGTGAGACAATCATTGAGGATTGTGTCCTACCATTTGTACGACTTTATATTTCTGCTTTGAGAAAATAAAATGGATTGAAAAGGTTTCTCGTATATGCTGTATTTATGCATTGGGGCTTGATGTGAGAAAGCATCACAGATATGGGTGTGCGGTGTTGAATCTGAACGTGCAGATCCACTTCAGAAGGAAGGCCGGGTGAGTTTGTATCTCTTGATTTTTATTGTGCTCATTCAGTGATAGTCCTGAAAGAGAAGACTAATGATAGTGCATTATACTATTAGACCCAACGAGCGTGTGATAGAAATAAAAAGAAAGACTATTGGTAATACCTCGATGCGTTTTTTTAGCTATCTACGAACCGGAAACGCTATAGGCTGCTGAAAGAATTGTACACGATCACATAGGTATAGATTGATTTGGAAGGAGTTCAAGTGCCACACGGAAGAAAAAAAAAAAAAAAAAAAAGAGAAAAAAGTTTTATTTTTTTTTTTTACTAATTATTTTCGCTAAATATTCTCCCAAACAAGCGAACGCAGGATACCAACAGGGAAACTAGCAAAGAAGATCCTGCAGTAGGAAGGTGAATCAAAGCAGAAATGATTAAATTAAATGCAATTTTTTTATTAAAAAAAAATCTGGTGCACGTGCACGCGCGCACTCGTAGGCACACGAACAAGACTGGTCAATCAGGAAGGGAAGGAAAGGAAGGAAATAGTGATATTTAACTGTTCAATGCATTTAATCTACAAACGCTATTTAAAAGTAGTAGCTAAGACAATCTTCAAATGCCACAAAAGCCAACAACAATACCAAAATCAAGCAGCAGCTCACCGCGAGCGAGCGAGCAGCTGTTCCCCCTCCCCTGCATATTTCTGCACGTCAGTGTTCTACTAATTAATTGTAAAACAAGGAAGACAGCACGGGGCATGAAGCTTTTTTTTTTTTTTTTTTTTTTTTTTTGGATCCTTCTCTATTGGGAAAGATTTGATAACATGCGCGCCCCGCATAAGGTCCGTGAACAATGTCAACACTGGGTACGCCTACGAGTTTGGGGCCTCCGTTCTGCCAGATAACTGCTGGATGGTCGAATTCTTTTGCCTCCAGTGCAAGTACCCGTCACCGGTGGCTACCTTGCGCTTATCAAAAGCCTCAACATAAATTGTGCCTTCGCCCTCTGAGCTCCACTTGCTTGAGCATGACTCTGCTGGCTCATCCACAGATTCTATTGAACTCTCTAGGTTCCATGCTCTGGCTCTTTTAGGAGATGGATCATAGAACTTGCTCCCATCACAGGAACTGCTTGAGCCCACATCCTCTACCTCATTGGTCCATGCGTTCTCTGCACCTAAGGATGATGGAGGTGAAGGCAGCCCCAAGCGCAATGACAGATCACAACAAATGTGTGGTGGATTCGCGGGTGCTTCTATGAAGTTGGAAAGTTGCTTCAAAGAATCCATGGTGTTCCTTCTACTACCAGGAATGTTCCGCATAAAGCCTGCCTCAGCCTCGTCAAGGGGCAGTACACCAGACATCGTGGCTGTAACCATGCTGCAATGGGGTTCCTGATGCTTCTGATGAGATAACCGTGCGCTTGCCTTGGGTTGGTTGTGGCTGTAGTACAAGGGATACACATGAAACGAAGTCGGCCAGTTATAGGTATGCATTGGGCGTGGCATTCTATCTTGGCAAGAGAGTGGAGAATGCTGCTTGCAGGGGTAAGGGAGCTCCGAATTAGCAATGGTAAAGGAATCTTCATCCTCATGAGAAGCATCTGGATTGACGGACTTGACCTCAGGAATGCCAGGATTCATATTGGCGGGCTTTAAGAAGGCGGAGCACCAGGATGCAAACTGATAAGCAGAAACCTGGTCAGGAGGAGGTGGTGGCGGTGGCAAGAGCAGGCCAGAAGATCCTAGCTGAGCCTTGTTGTTGCTGATTCTGCCGCCGTTGAGGTTGCTGTTCTCTGGAAGCTTAAGAGGGGCAGCTGCCACATCTTTGGTGGCAGAGCTCAGATAGCAGCCGGGGTTGCTGTGGCGCTGGCTCCTTGAAGCTCTTCTAGGGACGCAGCCCAGATTAAGTGCCGCTGAGGCGTAGGGAACGTGCGCAGAGAGAGAACAAGGAGACAGGAAAAAAAAAAAAAAAGGAGAGAAGGGGGAAAATTGAAACATTATGTTACATAATCATCTCTTATCTAAATCAACAATTGCTGTGTGCGTGTGCGCGCGTGGCTGTGGTGGGCACGAGAGTGGGCGTGAAGTGTTTCGAAGGGGAAATTAAATAAAAGGAGGAACCTGGCCTCCTCCACCGCCCCGTGCCCCATGTAGCTTTCTCCATGAGGCAGGCAGGGAAGGGGGCACAGGATTTCGGAGGAGAAGTAACAGCAACAAAACTCTTTTTTAAAAAAAAAAAAAAAAAAAAAAAAAATTGTTGTCTACTTCTTTAAGCAACAGAAAGGAACATCATATCACAGAGAGACATGACGGTGGTGGTAAGGAGGAGATGATACCTTCAATGCAGGGTTGCAAGAGGTCTCCGCTCTCCGTAGTTTCATCCTTTCGAATGATGGTGTCGATGGCGTCGTTGGCTCGGTCCCGCAACGTCTTCAGGTCCATATACTCCGCCTGAACAAAAAAAAGAAAAAAGAATTAAAAAAAAAAAAAAGCACTTCCACCATTTACCACAGAGCGAAGAGAGGAGCGGGCCAGCGAAAGAGGGGCGGGTTGGGGTTGTGGAGGAAGGGGCCTGGAACGAACCTCCGAGTTAGCTTTGGAATACATAATCTCCTCGGCCTTGAGGACGACGAAGGGGAGCTTCTCCTGCCATTCCTTGTTCTTGCGGGTGGCGGGGCTGTGTACTTCATTCGCCACCCTAAAGGACATAGGGGAAAGAAAATAATTAAAAAAAAAAAAAGAAGACAAACCAAAGCAATCAACGCATCACCGCCGCCTCCGCGACCCACACCCGCTGTCTGACGTTGTGGTTAAGGCATAAGGGGCAATTGCGAACAATAATCAGAAACAAAATTGAAGAAAGAGAGAGTTTGGACCTGAAGATTTCTTGGATGAGGGATCCTCTCATAGGCTGGTGCCTGTCACTGTGCCAGGCTCTCCTCACACACTCGTACGGTCTCGGCCCTGGTCTCGGCATTTCTCTCTCCCTCCCTCAAAAATTCCCCTCCTATTTCTAGCAATCGATCAAGCAAAGCGCAGAAAGAGGGGCCAAAAAAAAAAAAAAAAAAAAAAAGAAAACCCTTGAAGAGGAAGGGAAAGCGAGAAAAAGGGCAGGCGAGCTACCACCCACCCACACACCTCGCCTTTCCTCCGCTCTCGCCCCCCGTCCGGACCAAATGCGAGCCGAACATCCGAGAAGCCTTCCTTCCTTTCTTTCCCCCCAGCGCTTACCCTCCAGCAACGCTGCCCCACGGGACAGTTGGAAGGATTAAATGCGCCCCCGTACGCACCCCACCCACACCAAACACCGGAGAGAGAGAGAGAGAGAGAGTGAGTGGGCTGGGTGTCGGTAGCATCCCCCCCTTCGCTTAGCCCACAACAATAATTCTGCCTTTCATTCCCAGCCGCAGAGGTTTTGCATTACACCCCCGAAGCACATCGTCAAATCCTCTTGATTAACTCGGTTTTGGCGCCCTAATTGCATACCCGAATTGTTCATCTTATAAAAATTAAAACAAAACGGCTAACACCTCAGAGAAACTTTGTGCTTGTGGGCATATATCATAAAGCTCTAATATAGATATATTTATAAATTTTATAGAATAAAAATTTTAAAGTTGATGACAAACAAAGAAATACCAGCTTTAGATGAAATTTGGAATGTGATTAGTAATATGAATGATTATCCTATCTGGTATGCTGTTTGACCTCCTAAGCCATAACTTATCATTGATGCCAACCTCCACAGTCCTCAAGTAGCAAATGAATCTGGATTGAAGAGGTAATTCTTAAGCCTGTTGACCATGGAGGAAACGTGAGGAAGGATGAGAACTATGGAATGTACAACCCCAGGCTTCAGAGGGGCCGAGGCATTCTCCTCCATGCGGTGATGATTATACCCCTTTAACCATTCCAATATGACAATTCTTCATGAAAATTCGCAATAAGCTCTATCTCTAGCAGTCCAAACCTATGAAAGAAAAACTAAAGAATAAATACTAAAGTAGGTATTATTGCTTCCATTATGACTACGATGACAACATTGAAAAGGGTTGTCAACTCAATGAAGAGATAGAAATCTAAAGGACATAATTTAATAAAAATCTCTCTTTGTATGGACTCAAGCTCACTCAACTTTTTAAATCCTTTATATAATCTTACTTGTAGTTAGAGGTGGGCATAAGTCAAACTGAGCCAGGCCAAAGAAAAAAATAGTAGCCCAAGGTTTAACTCAGCCCAAAGTCGAGTCAACTATTGTTAGCCTGAGCTCGGCTCGATAGGATTCTTTAGGGTCCAAGCCTAGCCCAACTCACTCTTTTATATATATATATATATATATATATATATATAATAATTCTGTAATATATATCATATACGGAGGAATATGGTTGTGAATGAAAAATTGATACGGTAGTGAGAGTTTTGCATCTTTGGGGAGGATCTCTTTAAACACTTTTTTTTTAACAAACATGCAATATATTTTTTTCATATATAAAATCATATATATATATATATATATATATATATATATTCTCAGGTGGGGCCGAGATGAGTCCGATCTATTTTTCTTAGGCCTGAGTTCAATCCAAAATTTGAACAAGCTTATAAATTGAGGCCTAGCCTAGGCCCTATGGGCTTAAGTATATAGCCCTATCCCTTAAATTTTTAGTGTGGGCTTGGACTGGCCCATAGGCCGCTTAGCCCATACCCACCCCTACTTGTAGTCTATTCAAAGGATGCACTTAAATTCACTCAATTTCTCAAGTCTCATTATTACTATCATTTGCATTCTTCCATTTCAGAGGATGCACTTAAATTTACTCAATTTCTCTAATATCTTTGCTATACTCATTTGTATTCTCTTATTCTAGATAGACTATAATGACAATGCCATTTTCTATTTACAAATATTAAGGGAAGTAATTATTTACTCATGGTATCTCACTAAAAATGCACAAGAGGCATCTATTTACGATATCTATTTATTTGTAATGCCATATGAGAAATAATTAGTGATGCATTCGAACTTTTTTTAAGAGGGGAGTGAGAAATAAAAAGAGATAGAACTAAACTTTATCCATGTAAGGATCTTAGGAGTTTAAACTATTCAAAGTAAGAAGAGAGTATATATTTAATTAAATATTCAATATAAGACCATCACCAATGTTAGATCTCTCTCACTTAGTAGTGCCACACCCACAATAAATTTCAACCACTGCTTCCCTTATCCATCCTCTCGGATCCACTCTTCATGCAATTACCATCATTGATGAGCAATGTTTCTCGCTAATGGCAACCATGGCAACCAGGCAACAATTATAAAGGAAGGATATTTGGATGGTATAGAACGTGCAAATTATAAATATAAGAAAAGAACGCACGGGGAGAAAAACATGCTCAACTTCTTTTTGAGAAGAAATGAGGCCTAGACCATCCAAATTTATTAAAAGAAAGAAAAATTATACTAATAAAATAAAAGCAGGAGAACCAATCAATCCAGCGAATCCATGCTGGAGTGAATAGCCGTGATCTCACAAACCATATCCATTTTGCCAGCTTAATAAGTACATGATACAATACCATCCTGGTCCAACTAATTAATTCAAATTCAAAAGTTCGGAATCCAACTATACTCCATTAAGATGATGCCACGCTTTGGACCCGCTACTTGACCCAAGGGGTGCAACACAACTGCATACCTTTAGAATGGGATTTTTTAAAAGCATGCAACGCAACGCCTGTTTATCCTTAATGGATGAGCAACTCAAATCATATTTGGGATCATGTTTGATCTGAGGCTAACCCATAACATTAAGGTTTAGGATAAAATTGGATCGGATCATATTTACATCTAAGTATCTAAAAACTATTATTTTATAACTAAAATCTAATAATTGATAATCCAATATATATCTATTAAATAATTTAAATAAAATTAAAAATTTAATTTAAACTTAAGTTTTTATTTAAAAACTTTTAATACTATCTAAGTAAATGATCATCCTTACGTTTATAAATTATGATATTTAACATATTTATTCATATACTTAAAAATATTATAGATAAAAATACATAAAATATAATAAAATATAAATATTTAGATATAATTAAGTTAAAGAGAGAGAGAGAGAGAGAGGAGATCTAATTGTTACGATGAAAAGGAGAATGGTTTAAATTAGAACTCATTTAATAGAAAATTAAAATTTATTCAATAAATTGATAAAGATAATTAGAAAAAAAAATTTATAAAATGAAGGTTTATGAATTGGGCTGAATCAGATTGAGGTCAAATTGAATTAAAAAAATACAAGACTCAAATCCGATCCAAAATTTAAATTGAGTTGAATTTACAATTCGGACCTAACCTACGTGTCTTTAAATACATATCGGATCGAGTCCAAATGAATTGAGACCGGATTGGACCACATTTATTAATTATTGAGATGTAGTTAAATATATTATTTTAATTATCTACTTTTTAAATAATAATATTATTACCCATGATAATGGTTTGGGCATCCTCACATTATATTTTATATATATAAATGGTGAAACAAAAAGAACAAATATGACATGTTATTTAACTTCAAAATGGTAACTTCTGATCTCTAAATAAACTATTGTATACTATTCTCCAAATAGGTCATCTTAATCATGCATCATCCTTTTAAATAACAGTTATAGAATCATTCTAATGATTTCAACATTCCCTAATTATTTGTATATGTGCATGTATAATAATGATAAAAAAGAAAATGATTGTTACCATGTTATTTAACTTTATAATGTTATATTATAATATAAATAATGATCATTATTTTTTACTTTAGCTTTATCTAAATAAAATATTTTTAAATTTATCCCTATTATTTTTTTAAAAAATATTTATATTGTAAAAAAAAAACATTTTTACCCAATGAAAAGGGAAGGGAAAGATAACATTATAGTTCTTCGGTTACAATATTCTTATGCCTATTGATCCTAACACTTTTGTTTACTTATAGTTGGTGCATCACCCTCCACATCTAACCCATCCATCAATTCACGCTTAAAACAAAATAGAAATAGTAAAAAATTATTATTATTTTTTATAAATAAGCAATACTTATTTGTGTCTTTTTTTTTTATCCCTTCCTAATTTGTGTCTTTTTTTTTTTTTTTCCGTTCCTATCATGAGATTGAAGCTAGGCTATAGGATTTCAAACTTGCTTTTGTGGCAAAATCTTGAAAAATTAACTTGAGGCTCTAGATTTTTTGATTGAGAACCTGTCTAATACCATCATTCTAACCAGCAAAATAAAAGGAAAAGAAAAAAGAAAAGAAAAAAAAAAAACTAGGATGGTGTTTTATGTTTTGAAATCAATTTAACTCCTTCCAATCTTGAGTTTTTCGGTAGGACAAAAGTGTAGTTTGTTAGGTATTTATCATCCTATTTTTTGCTTAAAAGTGTTGTGTATATAATTTTACAAATATCGTCACACACTTTTAGATCCAAACTCTTATCATTAATAAGCATTTTTTTTTTCCTTAAAATTCAATGGAATGAGGTAACACTTTAAAAATTATACACATGTAATGAACTACATCTCTCTCCATGGATCTCAATTGCTAAGAGCAAGTCCATGGCTGGTACATGTCCCAATGTTCAAACATTTCCTTTTTTTTTTTTTTTTTTTTTCACCATATAGTTTGCAAATCTCTCACTTCTACTAGTTTTCTTTATTTTATGAACTCCAGCGAATAAAAGTTTGCATCCATCTGAGAAAAGCTACAAATAGATTGCACTAAAAAATTATTTGCTTGATATTAATTTTTTTCCTGTTAGTATAATCTTAAAGGGGAAAAATCGCACCTTAGATGTTTTCAAATTAAGGAAATCGAGAAATCCTATGACCCTGATGAAGAATTTGTTTTTAATTATATTTTCAGCAAATTGACCAGAAAAATTTCTCAAATAAAGAAAATATCCGTAACTAGTTAAATAAGCTTTTGAGATTAAAAATTTAAATCAACTTTACTTTTTTAAAACAAAAAAAAAAAAAAAACCAGATGGTGCTATTATGTATCAGCTTTCTTCCCTGCATTTGTTTAACATATAATTAATAGAAGAAGATTGTAACTAGTTCAAAGAAAACATCAACTAATGTCTCGCTTGTCCCCGGTTTGGGGACGCGCTGGAGAGCGCTATGTGCGCTATTCGCGCTTCATTTTTTTTACAGTATATTGGTTAATAAAAGGAATCGACGAAGAGGGGGGAAAAAAAAAAAGACGGCATAGGAGACAGAAAATGGCACCGGTCTGGTCTGTAGGAACGGTTATTAAAAAAAATGTTTTCCGGTGAAAATCAGAAAACTTTTAAAGAATCCAATAACTTCCAATCATATGTTAGACATGTGATTTAAAAATTGTGACAACTCTTTTTGTCTGATGGATGCCAGGGAATTCGTGGAGCATGGCAAATGTGAAAGAAAAGAAAAAAAAAAAAAAAAAGGGATCGATGAGTGACAATGACGCTAGTAAAATACAAAAGAGACGGATGCCATGTTGTGTCCTTTCGCAAGCCCTGGTATGATTCTTGGATGGATAGGAAAAGTGATAATATCCATCTCACCATCACCACCGCTGATGGTGGTCTGGCTCGGAGACAAAAATATTCTCCTCCTCGGCGGCGAATCGATAACCGAGAGATTCCAGCGTACAACAACTCAAGTGGAGGAGGGGCGCAAAAATTTTAAAAAAAAAAAAAAAAAAAGAATAAACAGGGCACAACGATACAAAAGAAGAGAGGTTGTTAGTGGTGGTCGTCGTGGCTTTCATCGCCGCCATGGATATCGTCGTGGTCGGCTTCCAGCGGGACGGGGGGGGGGGGAGAGATGTCGTCTTCCTCGTCGTCGCGGCTGATCTGGTCGAGGACGAGGATGAGGCCCATGGCGAAGGCCGCGTCGAAACGGGGCCTCAAGCAGAGGCTAAACACGTCCCTCCCCAGCACCACATGGGCGCAAGCATCCACCTTGCGCCTGATCTCCGCCACCACCTCTCCTCCTCCGTCCAGAACCCGGCAACAACGCCGGGCGAAGGAACCCTCGATCCGGTACTCGGTATCCGTCCCAACAACACCGTGCACCTCTACTGCCACGTCGCCTCGCTCGCCGCCAAATATGGATGACCTCCTCACGGTGAACAGCGGCTTCTGCCCGTCGCTCCGCTCCCCAAGGAAGCCTTCCCACCGCTGATGCAGGCTCGGCCACTGTGCGATTCCCAATCCATCCATAAAATTCTCATTTGTTTAGTTCCTAGCAAATTCTGGGTTTGTCTCCAAGATTTAAGAACGCCTTGATTTAATTATTTATTTATTTATTGTTTTACACTCACCTTCTTCTTTTTTTTCTTTTTTTTTTTTTTGGGCTTCCTGGAACTAATAAATTAAGCCGTTCGAATTATTTGATGGATAACAATGATGACGATAAATAATTTAAAATAAATTAAAAATAAATTTAAAAAATAAAAAGGGGGACGGGGGTTTGGATTGGGAGGAAGAAGAGGTGCCATCGAAGGCACTTTACCTTTCGTCGGAGGGTGAGGATAGGGGCGCCGGTAGGATCCATGAGGATGAGCTGGTCGGCGAGGGAGGGGCCCCGGCCGTAGGTGTCCACCCGGAAGACAATCTCCCCGGTCTGCTGGTCGTAGGCGGCGAACCCGTCCCCCGGAAAGAAGAGAGACGTCTTCCGCACCGTCAGCTCCCGCTTCCCTTCGCCGCAGTACTGCTTTCCCACCACCGCCTCCGCTCCTCCCCCTTTTCCTTCCCCTTCCCCTTCCCCTTCCATCGCCGGACGGACTGAGTGAGAGAGAGAGAGAGAGAGAGAGAGAGAGAGAGAGGCCTGGAACAACTGCAAGGGGGTGAGAGAGAGAGAGAGAGAGAGAGAGGGGGGGGAGAGGGGCCTAGAACAACAGCTGCAAGGGGTTTCACGCCACGGTTGACGCCAGAGTAAAGGGCGAGATAGACTGGTACTAGTGGTCCTCCATCGCCTGGCTTTGGCTTCGGCTTCGGCTTCGGCTCCACCTTATGGTTCCCATCCCTTGGCTTTTCTTAATTATTTTCTGAATATATATATATATATATATATACAAACAGATGCGATTCCCCACCCACCGTCCACGGATCGCAAATACTTATTTTATTCTTCAGGTGCGCGAGTGGAATGGGCGAGGGGAGGAGGCATCACGATGCATAAATTCTAAGGCGCCAAGACAGCATCATCAGCGAGGTTCATCGGATCTGTGCATAAATCCGAAAGGATGTCAAACCGATTAGATCAGACTTGTCTGATCCGCTGTGGGAGCTGGTCTAAACCTGTGTCTGACACGACCTATCAGACGGGAGGGTGAGGCTTGGTATAAACTAGAGTCTCATTTCGAGAGGGACCGCGTCAAGCCCATCGGTTAGACCAGCCCGCATGCCAAGCATTTTTTAAATATTATTTTAATAAAATAAAGAGAAAGATAGAATAATAAATATCAGATAAAATATTAATAATTTTATAAAAACATTCCAAAAATTTGTATAATAATATCTGAATTATTTCAATAAGAATCTAACATTAGTTCAATAAAATAAATAAATCAATAAATACATATTATAAAATATATTACGAATATCTTTACATTCAAAATATGATTGCAACATTAAATATATAGAATTTCATCCATATTTATATCTAATAAAAATTATTTATATTTTAATCTTTCGATAATACGTAAAATTTAAATTCTTATCTTCTAACTTATAAAGATTATATATATTTAATAGTATCTTTAATTTTATTTATATATAATTCTATAACAATTGAACCATCTTATATAATTAAATTTATGATGTGGCATGCATTTCTAATATGAAATAATTTTTCATCTAAAATGAGATGTAGTTGCGGTTTGAGTAATTTAACCACAATATTATTATTAGAAGTATTATCTAAATTAATTAAAAAAATTATCATGCATATGGTATTCGTATATTATTTGCATGATATGAGTAGAGATGTTGGTAACATTATGTGGATGTTCAATTAATATTAAATTAAGATTTTTTTTTTTTTTTTTGCATTATCCAGTCACAATCAATAAAATACACGATAACACATATATAAGATAACTCAAAAATTAGACATAAGTGCTATTTTACTATCAAAATTTTAAAAAACATGAAATCATATTTTTCTTTACAATCAAAATATTATTTAAAGCAATCAGATTTAGCAATATATTGAGAAACTTTTTTAAATACAGGAATTATGATGTTTTTATTTATTTTTTAAAACATGAATTTTCAATAAAAATAAGAGGCATTTCGTTAGCTATAATTAATTTTGATAATTCTTTCCTATTTAATTCTTATGAATAAATATTTTTTGCTAACTCACCTCTTTATCCAAGTTTAAGGGAGGAGCATGAATTATACTTTCATACTTTTTTATGTGTCAGGATAGATGACCGATCTTCGTCAAAGTGTCATAGCTAAAGTTTTTCTTTCAGGCTTCACGAATAGTATAGAGCCCCCCCTTGCTAGTGATATCCTCGATGCTAAAGTATAGCCAAATTTCAGAGGTCCTGGGTTTAGCTTTTGGATTTAATGGTCGACTTGGCACTAATAACACTATTAGGCTTGGGGACACTGGTTTTGGTTCATCATTGATGTACTCTATACTTTATCGTATCAGTATTGCGCTTGAAGATTTCTTGATCATGAGGTACGCAAAAGCTACTAGCACTAAACATTATTGATTGTAGAGGGTAGAGACTAGAGACTAAATAGAGATTAGGATGGCTAGCTAGAGATTAGAGAGAGATTAAAAGAACTTTTAAAGATTAGGAGGGCTTATAGGAAGATGAGAAGGACTTAGGAGAGTTAAAGAGAGCATACAAGAGCTTGTGATTTGGTATGCAATGAGGGAGAAGGATTAAAGGTTATCTATAGATGTTAAAGGTTTTAAATATCTTAAGTAATCTTGAAAACTAGTTATTTATAGCTACTGAAAAAGATAAATATGTCTTTTTGAATAAAAGATAAGAATATCATTAAAAACTAGCTTTTTTTTTTGTTTGTTAAAAATATTTTATTTGAGAAATAAACATAAATACCCTTAGATTAACCATTTTATCACTATTCGGGAGATAAAATGGTTAAAAGCTAGATAGGTTTGGATAGGTCTGGATGGGCTAAGTGTGTGCCTAGCGGGCTGTGCCTGATGGGCTAGTTATATCGGATTAGTGGGCCGGATTAAACGAGCCATTATGCAAGCCTAGTGAGCCATGTTGACAGGTCAATTGGTACTATGTAACCATGTGTGGGTCATGTTGTGTTAGTCCATTATGAGCTATTGTACCAGCATGACATGACCTATGGGCCTCAGAAGGTGGCTCAGCATGATACGGATCGGCTAGTAGATCATGCCGGGCCAAGCAAGGATATTGTAGCTTTTGGGCTATACTGATTAGTCCAATTCGTTTGATACCTCTAAAACACACCAACACTATTTTATCTTTATTGCACAATAAATAAAAATTATAATCTCTAAAAATAAAGTCATAAATTTTATTATTCATTCGATAAAATACCTTAACTGTCTTATGCCTTGTCCCTTGTTGGATATGCTATATAAAGTTCTGGTCGCATTTTCATTCTTTCAAATTTTTGTTCAACTCAAGGACTTGCAGATGTATCATCTCATATAACACCTTTTTTGTGTAATGTGTGAGTTGCTAATTTAAAAAGCTGAAAACTATCTACGTTTTATATTATTGTGGATCTTGATCATCTAATCTTTTATTGAAAATATCATGGGGAACCCAATATTCAATAATATGCATTCTTTCATCATTAAGCCAGTTGTAGTTTTTTCTTTTTTTTTTTCCTCTATTAATTTTTTATGTGGCATTTAAAGCCTAACCACTTTGTTTTTCTCCTTTTTTTTATGCAATGGCTGACTTGATTTTAAAGGCTTATTTATTGTTTGTTGAAACTTGATACGAAAGGGGTTTATAGTTTTATCCATCCAGTCCATTGATTAACATGTATTTTATTCCTGCTCGTCTTTATAATATCATATTACTGAAAATGGATGAGTACCATTTTTTTTTTTGAAGAATTGATGAATACTATATTTAGAATTTTACTAGCATTATGCCCATGCATTGTACTGGATTGCTGTTTATTTTTTTTATGAGTTAAAAAATACGTAGCATGTCAATACCCATCGGCAATGCCATCTCTGCACGTGAGATTGACCTCTCAGGTAAACGAAAGGAAAGATAGTTCGAAAAATTGCCAACCGCACCAAGTAAGGGCTCTTACTTAAAACCTTGGGCTTCCTAACCGATGAAGTACATGCGTTAATACAAATAGAATTTAACTGTAACTCATCCTATGATTCTCAAAACTTCTTATCCTTGGCAATGGTTGGAAGCATCGTCCTCAAAACCCTAGAATCTTCAAGAATGATCAATACCAAATTCAATTATTGCTTCAAATCGACAAAAAAAACCTTTACGATATGCTTGAGCACCTCCTTTTCCTTTGGATTCATTATCTCGATCTAGAAAATATTCATCATTTATGCAAAAATTTTTTATGAAAAAAACATTATTATTCCATCAGAAAGTCAACCAACTCTTCCTTCCAACTTTCTTTAAAAATGGTGTTTAATATGTAAATCATAAGCAATTTAGAAAAATTAAACAAAAATACCAATGATGCTTAATGTGTAAATCATAAGCAATTTAAAAAAATTAAATAAAAATACCGTTATCTTGGATTACAGCCATGGAAGCTTCATGGCCACTTTCTAAAACCTTATGATGGAAAAGCATCTTCTTGACTTCTTGTCGATCTAAAACTTTGTCCCAAACTAAACTCATCGCCCTTTAAAAACTCCACTACTTTTTCTCTATAGCCACCATATGGTCCCTTTTAATTTTATACCTTCACTTGCTCCTTGTTAGGATTTACTTCATCCTTCCCAATGGCCCTTTTTCTTCCTCCTCTACGCAATTCCTTGGATTCCTCTCACTCAGATTGAAAATATACCTTCATATTTCTATTATCACCTCTATAGAAAAAGAAAACAAAATATATTAAAAATTATTAAATAAAATTTGACGCATGGTTTAAGAAGAGTAAACCTTCTTGGTTTTATCCTATTATATTAACTTAGACTTCGAGCAGTTATGCCTCTTTAATATTCTAGTCTTAATTTACCAAATTCAATCTTTTTACATTGAACCTTTTTTTTTTTTTTTCAAACGAGTTGTATCTTATGATGGGTTTGCTTGACATTTAAGGAATTATACTGCAAACATTAAACTCTATCCATCGCGTAGATTATATGATAGTGATAAATCTAAACCTGGCTCAATTTTAAAATCCTACGGCAAAGACGTAGATTGGCTCAATTTTAAAATCCTACGGCAAAGACCTAGATTGACCGCATTCGTAGACCATCAATGTTGTTTGAATTGTAGTCTAAGAACACGCTAGATTTTTGATTTGGATAATTCATTTTTTATAAAGACCCAAAAGTTGAACAGTGGCCATATACCGTATGGGCTCAATCTTTGTCCAACCCAAACAGCATTGGTTGGGCAGGTGAGACAAAATCTGGCTACGCCTTGACCTCATCTATTTGAATCTTGGTTCAACATAGAGGCTTGGTGCAGGCAAGAAGCTATCCATTGCCTCTACGTCTCCCGTATCCACAGCTGTGATACAAAACGAAGCAGAAGAGAGACGGAAAGAGGGAAAAATAAGAGAGAAAAAGAAAAGAAGAGGGAAACAAAAGGAAAATAAGAGAGAAAATAAGAGGCATGTCCCCTTTCCACGCAATTAATCTTCTCTCCTCTTCTTCGATCTGCTGCGGCTTGTCTCACCTTCCATCGTTTCTTTATTTTTATTTTTAATAGTTTTTTCCTACTCTTCCTCTCTTTTAGATAAACTTGGAAGTAGAACGGTCTTTTTAAGATAGACTCTAGAAGAGACGGGACAATATGCAGGATAGAGCTTAGGCTGCAGAAGGAGGGACAAAAAGAGCGAAAGAGCGGAACGCTTCGATTTCTCCGGCAACCCAGATCAAAGATAACAGAAGGGATTGTGTCCAAAAATAGAGCTAACGATAGCAAGAAAATAGAGAGAGAGAGAAGAATAGTGGGTTGAACGGAGGAGAACCTTTTCGGTGGCGCGGCAGGCACTTTTGGCTTAGCATCCGTCCTCCTCTGTCTTCTCTACTTCCTCAAAAGGTATTCTGGGGAGACTTCGTGAAAAGTTTAGGCACAAACTAAGATCAAGAAAGCTCGAAGAGAGTTTAGAAAGAGGAGGCGTTGGGATGAAGATGGCTTCCCCTACGGTTGGAGCTCGATTAGTCTTCTCGATGCGATAATGGAGCGTCGATGCGATAATGGAGCGCCGAGAGAGAGAGAGAGGGTATTCTGTGGACGCGTGGTGCACGGATAGGTAATCGCAGTGAAGGTATGGCGATGGCAGGGAGCCCTTAAAATACATACGCATTAACCTAATATTTAACGCTGCTGTATCCATCGACTTTGTATCCATCAACTTTTAGTACATTGTATTTGATGTCTTCTACCATGGCACAAAAAAGAGTTCATGCAGCTATCTAAGGCTTCTAATTGTAGATGAATTTCTTAAAATGGTATAAATTTTATGCCCACTTTGTTGCTACCTCCAATGTGTCCGGCATCGTACGTGCTAGAATCATTCTTACCCAGGCACGCGCATCCGCAAAATTAACCCTGCTCTGATGAGCCCCCCCTCATTTCTCCGTGAGGGGCAGACTAAGTAGGCGTAACACGGTGCTTCCAATGTTTTGCGCTTGGGTTTTCCTTCGTTGAGATGGCCCTTGGACACGGCACGCCTTCTGTCACACCTCTGTGAAACCTATGACCAGAATCAATCCGCATGTATGCCAGGATTGGCTTCTTGGCTGTGCAAAGTCTTTACTAATTCCTTCTTCAATCCAAGTTAACCAGCAACGCTCCTACACAAGCACACTCACGCTCTCAAAAGGGTGCGAGTAGAGTTCAAAGGAAATGTAGATGTATTGATTAACCTTACAATACATGCAAAACTCTCATCTCAAGAAGAACGCAGCTCCTTACCAAAAAAAAAAAAAGCACACACCCCTCTAGAATTTTTTCAAATTTTAGAGCACTTTCTAATGGACTGCTCACTTTCCTCTTTTACTGGAAATCATAAGGCTTGGACGGAATCTCCTTCAGATCAATCTCTCCTTGCTGCTTCCACAAACTTCTCTCTGCTTGGCGATCTGAACTCGAGTAGAACTTCCTCGTTGCTTAGCGATCTAAACTCGAACAGAACCTCCTCGCTGCTTGACAATCTTTTCCTTTAGAGATCACTAGGACAAACTCCTCGCTACTTGGCGATCTGAACTCGGACAGAACCTCCTCGCTACTTGATGATCTTCTCCTCTGGATGATCTTCTTGCTGCTAGGACTTTGGCAGGTCCACCACTTGCCCTCCTTGGATCAAGCACTCCAGTGTCAATCTCCCTTTCCAACCTCCATCGAAAAACTTGGGTCACTCCCTTGATTCCTCTCCTTGATCATGGGATTCTTCTTTAAACTCCATGATTCAGGCCTTGGCGTAGGGTCTCCTTGGCTATTTATATATACGGCATGGCTTAGTTTGCAACGCCCAAACTTTTATTCAAACACTAGATAAGCACGCCAAGCCTTATCTCTAAGAGTTTGTAATTATCCAAACTCAACCTTTATGTGCACGCCCATGCCACCACACGCACGCCACACGCCAACACGGGCCAGCCACATGCGCGCCTGTGTGCTGTGCTGCCAGTGCGCGTTCTGCGCGGGCACGCACGCCTCCAGCGCGCGCATTCTGCGCGCGTCCAACTTCGCCTGGCCTATGCGTTGCCTCAATATGATGCGCGTGCTACCTGCGCGCTGCACGGCTTGGTGCTGTGTCAGTCTTGCGCTCGGTCCTCCTGGCGCACGCTCCAATGTACGCCCGACAACCTTGCCGCACGCCTCTCCAAGGAATTCTAGCAATGTGCTTATCTTTAGGTAATCTCGACCATGTACGCACGTTGCCTGTTGCACATGCTTGTACGTCGACCCAATGTGAGCATGCTTGCGTTTGCCGACCATCGACACAAACAAGTTTGATGCGGCCAATCCCACGCTTATCACAGAACTCGCCTCCACGCCATACCACACATTTAGTCATGTGTGGGTGTGCCCTGTACGCACTGGCGACAATCCTCCCCGGACGAAAAAAGCCAACACCCTCATCAGCTGCAAGTAGGAGAGAACCTGGCCTTCAAATTGTCATAAGTTAGCCGCTCACTCCCAGTAGCCTTGGCCATACTTTTATCAGTCCACTAAATCAAAAATTCAGTGTATGCTCCAACTTTACGATTCTTCAGTATTTAATGAAGTTTTTTCGAATACTTCCACCAAATTGATGGTGGCGCCTTCTTTGGTGCCGCCCGATCTGCATCGTTAGCTATGTAATAGGACTTTAAGAAGCTAACATAGAAAGTTGGATATATCTTTAATCTCTCTTGTAACCTTAATTTGTATGCTACGGCCCATTCTATGATTGTGAAGGGTCCATCATATCACGGCATGAGTTCTCGATGGAGCTTTATCTTTTCCATCTTCTTCCATACATATGGCGTAATCTTCAACACCACCCAATCACCCACTTGGAATTCCAAGGGCCTTCTCCTTTTATCCGCATATTTCTTCATTTGAGAGACTCTCTTTGGCATCCTCGATAAGTTTGATCTTGTCACGGGCCACATGATAAGCAGTTAGACATAGTCCAATATCTTGTTGAAGTGCCACTTGCAATAGAAACATGGACTGAAATCCCATACTCAACTTTGTTGGACTCTATCCGATTGAAGAAGATTTGTGTTGGTTATAGCTGAACTGTGCCACCTCCAACAACTCAAGCCAATTGCATTGGCTAGCCGAAACATAATGACGCAGGTATTCCTCCAATAAGCCATTGATGCGCTCAGTTTGGCCATCAGAATTGTAGTTTTATACAGCTTATCACCACTGATGGCCAAACTCTCATTTTCACAACTCTCGTTTGCATTTGATTGCCCGATCGACCCGTTTGGCGATTGGCACAACACCAACTAATTGGAAGTACATGCGGGCCCTGGCCCTCAAATTTGTAGGGGGCATTCATTCGTGGAAACTGCTACCCCAAGTGTCACACCCCTTCGTGAAGAGCAGAACGGAAATCAACTTTTTTCTTCAGAATCTTTTCTTCAAGGTGTGCGGCGCTAAAGATGCACCACTCTCTAGCCAGCCTTCCACGCATGCGTACAGTTAGGATCAAGCCGCGTGCCCCAAGAATCCCTTCTTCTTCCCAAGAAGCACCTTTTTAGATCCAAGAGTCGGCTCAATTGTTGCAAGAACCCTTTGCCAAGCTGCATCATGCCTTGCTAAGGCTCTTTTTATCCAAAGATCCAACAAACTCACAAGCACAATGCAAAATCAAGGGAAATGACTCAATGTATTGCCCCACCAAGAATACATCAAGCACTCTCCAAAAAAGCCCAGCCCTTACAAGAATTACACACAAGATTCTCTCCACAAAGGCCTCTTACTTACCCTTAGTTCGAACCCAACACAAATGAGTAGAATCACAGCAGCATGCCAAGGCCTCTTGCTTACCCTTAGTTCGAACCCAACACAAATGAGTAGAATCACAGCAGCATGCCAACTCTGTATAAGAGACTAAGATTCCACAAGATCTCTCCTACAACCTCTCAAGTAGAAAGCTTCCCAAAACTTTCCCGCTCCCTTTGCTCACGAACACCTTATCTATTTATAGACTTTGGCCTAGCTGTTGGGTAGTTAGACATTTCCTCAAAACGTGCCTACTTTGTAGGAGCCAATCAGCAACCTCCACATGGCTTGCATGCCCAGCTGGCCAAATTATCCCATGCCACATCACCAGGCCGCGCGCTAGTCTGTGTGCTGCACGCGCGTGTCTGCTAGGCACGTGCCCACTTGGGCACGCCGCCTATCCGAGTCATGCGCCTGTGCCCAGTGCTCCACTCCAATTGCACGCTAGTCCGCCGCCATTCCTCGGCATGCCTCGACCTTACCTTAGCCCTGCCTTGGCCACGCGCATGCCATGCCCGCACGCTCACATGCACCACTTCGTGCGCTTGCATGCTTCTACGCCGCTTAGCGCATCCGCATCGCCTCTGCACGCGCACTCAGCGTGCACCACATCCAATCCGCGCACATACCCGTGCATGCCATGTCTGGCCTACCAGTGCGCGCCATGCCCACGCGCTCCGTTTGGCTTATGTACTGCGCCGTGCTTTGTCTGGCCTACGCTTGGCCTGGGCTCTGCCCTACGCGCGCATGCTCCCCCGCACGCAACACCAACCTCGCCCGGCCTTCGTTGGACCTCTCCCTGATCAGCCGCCTGGCTTGCACCACTGTATGCCAGTCCACCGTGCTGGTCCAATGCGCGCACCACTTGCGCATCGCACGGCCATGCACCAAGCCCGCAGCCTCGAGCGCATCCATCCCGCATGCTGTGCAGCCCAACACACACACATTCCTACACGCCCACTTGGCCCACCCTTCCGCACATTGCTCGACTCAGCGCACGTCTGCGCCTGCGCCTGCGCCTGCGCCTCCTACATGCGCTATGCTCAGGTATGCACGCAACCCTACGCGCCTACAACTTGACCTAGCGCCCTGCTGTGCCCCGGCTTGCCACGGCCGTGCCGCTGCTGTGTTGCTACATCAGTGATCCGTCTGCTCACTTGGATGCCTTACCGAACTCGGTGCAAAGCTCGTTTGGCGCAGCTAAGTCCACACCCGGCTCGGATCTCACTCCGCACCGTGCCATGCACTCGGCCATGCGTAGGAGCGCTCAACGCGTTAATGCCGACCTGATGATAATTCTCCCCGGGCGAAAGAAGCTAACGCCCTTGTTGGAGCCCTTTGCAAATAAGAGAGAATTTGATCCTCAAACTACCACAAGTCTGCAGCTTGTTCCCATGTCGCTCCTACGACATTTTCACCAGTCTCACGATGCTCTAGTATCCAAAAAAAATCTTTTCTAAATACACGGAAACAAAGTCCCTCAACTTTGTAATTTCAGTCAGCGCCATACGATAGGGTGCCCTTGTAGATAGTACCGCCCCTGGCATTAACTCAATCTGATGATCATTATTTCTTCTAGGTGGAAGTCCTTGAGGCAACTTATCAAGCATCACATCTTTGAATTCCTCAAGCAGATCCTATACCTCCATTAGAATATCTGACTGCTTCTTAGATTGCACCTCCCTAATTGCTACAAGATAGATCTCTTCACCTTGCTTTAACCATTTATCTGTTTGATTGGCAGAAATTAACAATCCTTTTCCCTCCGAGATGTTTGCTTTGGTCCTCACGAAGCATGGAGATGCATCCTCTCCAATCCAAATACCTCTAAGATGAGGCATTAAAGAAACCTTGATGGTCACAAAGAATTCCATCCCCAAAATATGACTAAAATCATCCCAAGGAATGATTATGAGCGTACATTTGCCTTTCCAAGCCGCAACTTCAAAGGTGATCTCCGTAGAACCATGAACCGGCATGGCTCCAGAGTTTACTGCCTTGATCTTACTTGAATTTTTGAACACCCATAACTTCAATCTTTCAGCCTTCCGTAGAGATAAGAAGTTGTTCGTAGCTCCCGTATCCAGCATAGCATGCACACATGATCTATCAACCTTCACCTTGGTATATGATAGCCTGGTGTAGAGTGGCGCAACCTTCTCTATTGTAATAGTACTAACAACTTGAAAAAGGGATTTACTCTCAAAGTACCCGCCTTATCCATAGCAAGTTTCATCGAATTTTAGGTAAGAAGGGCATTAAGAACTTGAGCAATTCCTTGCATAATGGGGTTCACCACATATGAAATCCCCATGATGACTTCCTGGATTACTTTTCCTATGATTTGGGCTCGCTCGTACGTGACTCTCTTTTCTTCTTTCTGCCTTGTTTCTTTTTCTCCTTTCATTTCCGATCTGTGGTTGTCTTTGCCTTAGTCGGCTTGGACTTCTTCTTTTGTCCATCGCCCGGATATGGATTACGGAAGTCTATCACTGCTTCCACTATTGCCATTGTCGAAGGAATGTCCCTTACTCCTTGGCATCGAAGTTCGACTTGAGCCCAAGGTTATAACCCCGAAAGAAAGTTAAATAATCCATCTTCCTTTGACATTTTTATGATATCCAGCATCAAAGAACTAAACTCCTTAACATAATTACGAGTCGAACCAACTTGCTGCAACTTCTTTAAAAAATCCTTTGCAATCCAACTTGTATTGCAAAGTAGGAATTGATCCTTTATCTCCCTTACTTTTGTTGGTTATTCATGACTTGATGAAGATGAAGTTGAATCATTAACCATAGTCCTCTTTAGCAAAGAAATTCATCCTTCATAGCTCGTATTTTATCCATCATGCAAGTTACTGATCCTTTTTAGCAAAGAAATTCATCCTTCATAGTTCGCATTTTATTTATCATGCAAGTCACCAATTTCACATGCTCATTTCGTTGACGTTCGAAATGCGCCTTCAAGTTTTGAACTAGATCAGTTTGGGATGTTTGCAAATTAGCCAATCTTCCATGATGCTCTGCATTCATGGAGATCAAATTTGATATACCATCTCCTTCTAGATTTTCAATCTTATTAAGAAATCCAAAATTTTTTAAGAAATTCAAGAAACTTCAAAAAAATACTAAGAAGTTTCTACAACTCTAATCAACCTACTGATCTTGCAAAGATACCGTAATTTCACCAAATTTTGAAAGCCAAACGAGGTTTTAATGATTCCTTTACGAGGTTTTAATGATGATCTGGTATCTATGGCACACCCTTTCGTGGAGAGCGAAATGAGTATATATATATATATATATATATATATATATATATATATATATTTTAAATTGACGATTGGCGATTGGCCCGGCGCCGACTAATCGAAAGCACATGCGGGCCCCGGCCCTCCAATTCGCAGGGTCCGCTCATTCATGGAAACCGCTGCCCCGAGGAGAGGGGCCATGTATGTTATCTCCAAGTGGACTGCCCGGCTTGTGCCAGCTCTTCGACCTTCATCTCGTTTCTTGCCCCCGAAAGTGCTTCATTTTCTTTATTCCTTTTTATTGCTGCGATCTCGATCTCCACCTCCTGGCTCCTGCGCACCTGTTGGCTGGTCTTTAACAAAAGGAAGGGAGGACGGTAAGGGAAGGAAGGAAGAAAGAAATAAGCGGCGGCGGCGGACGAAGGAAGGGCGGTGAGAGGGAGTTGCAGGATGGCGTCGCCGCGATCCCAGGAGTCGTGGGATTGCATGCTCCCCGGCCCTCCCAGCCGCAGCAACGGTGGCTCCGCCGACTACAGCGCCGGCGGCCTCATCGCCTATGGCGCCGGCAGCAGCGTTGTCGTCGCCGACCCCCGATCCATGCAGCTCGTCTCCGTCCTCCCCATGCCCGCCCCTCATCACCACAACCACCACTCCTCCTCCTCATCCTCCTCCGTCGGTGGCCCCACCGCCTCCTCCACCACCTCCCCGCACGCCCTCGCCCCCTTCGTCACATCCGTCCGCTGGTGCCCCCAGCCCCTCTCCCGCGACCTCTCCGCCCTCGACGACGCCTCGAACTCCCACCTCCGCCTCGCCGTCGGCGACCGCCAAGGCCGCATCGCCCTTTGGGACTTCCGATCCCGCCAGGTCCTCCTCTGGCTCGACCTGGACTCCTCCGCCGACCGCTCCAGGCTCGGGATCCAGGACCTCTGCTGGGTCCGCTCCGACTCCTGGCTCCTCGCCTCTATCCACGGTCCCTCCCTCCTCGCCCTCTGGGACCCCGCCTCCGGCCGCTGCCTCTGGAAGTACGACGCCACCCCGGAGTACCTCTCTTGCATCCGCCGTGATCCTTTCGACTCCCGGCACTTCTGCACCCTCGGTCTCCGGGGCTTCCTGCTCTCCGCCGTCGCCCTTGGCGGTGGCGCCGGCGGCGGGGATGGCGACGTCTCCATACAGGAGCACCAGATCTCCGGGATCGGAGATCTCTCCGAGCTCCAGAAGCTCGAGAAGGAGGCCATCGGAGCCTCTCCATCCTCCCCTGCCCTCGCTCTCTTCCCTCTATTCCTGGCACGGCTTTGCTTCTCCCCGCGGTGGAGGCACATCCTCCTCATCACCTTCCCCAAGGAACTCATCGTGTTCGACCTCCAGTACGGCGCCTCCCTCTCCTCCACGCCCCTGCCCCGTGGTTGCGGCAAGTTCTTGGATTTGGTGCCGGATCCCGACCTCGACCTGCTCTACTGTGCTCATCTTGATGGAAAGCTCAGCATCTGGAAGAGGAAAGAGTAAGGCCCTCAAGTCATACTCGCCTTCAATTCCCCCTTTTCCCTTCCTTCTCTTCCCTGTTTTTCTGAACAAGGTAAGAGCTATCGAATTTTATGTTGTTGGGGTAGACGTTTTGTTTTGGCCTGTTTTCTGTAGATTCCAAAGTATGATCTTGGACAAGAAGTGCTGCAAAGGGTTTTGTGTTGTGTTTAAAAATTTATGATGAAAGGGGGAATTACGATCCTACGAAAACATAAATGAGATTTTCTGAGACGAGAAAATGATCCTTGGTAAAAAATAAACGGATATTATTTATAATATTAATGCACCAAGGATTGTGTTATGTTTTGACTGACGTAACGACCCATTGGCAATACCAGTGGATAGGTGGATGTGGATGGTGGCTATAAAGGATTTGTTAATTGTTCGAGCGTTTGAGGTTGAAAACTTGGTCAGGTTAGAATATGGAAAGTTTTAGCTCTTCTGGGATTTTGAAGGATGCAAAATATGTGCTACATTCGTAAAAAAAAAAAAAAAAAAAGATTTGTTTTAAATATGGTTTTCTGATATTCAACTATTTTATGCAAGAGCCTGATGCTTCAAATTATGCAGGAAGATATGTAAGGATGTGCACAAGATACCCTAAATCGATTGATCATTCTGGAGTGCATTTTGAAAAGAATGTGGAACCGTGGCATAGTGGCACAGCTGTAAATCATCGGAAAAAAGATTTACAAGAGATGAGACTGTGATTGTTACGTTGTATTGGCTAGGGTTTAGGCATCCGGTGAGCTTAGCATAGGTACGTAGTCAAGGAAGAGCATCAAGAAGCATAATACACACACATAGAACTTAGTGTAACCAAGCCCTAGATCTGGTTGCCTTTTCCTCCTTTGGATATATGGATCTCGAAGCCACTCCACCTTTTTCACCTTTGGAATATGTGGTTCATGTGGATCCAATGATGGAAAGGATGACCAGAACTGGACTTAGACTATATTAAGGTGCCTACTGGTTGTGGCGGATGATTGTAATAGAGCCATTAATTTTTGAGAATCATATTGGATGGTTATGCCAAGATATATGTAAATCAATCTCAAAGTGGCATACCTCTGGCAGCTAAAAAGTAGGGAGTAAAAACCTGAGACTATCCCTCAAGAAATATGAAGGAAAAGAGTGAAGGGGAAGCCACCAACATGATTACTTGTGGGGAAAAATTTATTATTGCTCATCCTAAACTTAGATTTTTATTAGCATTCGAAGTAACTTGCATTTTAACCTTTTAAGAGAAGTTGCATATTTTTAACAATCATAATTACTGAAAGAGGAAGAAGTCATAACTCACAGGTCAAGGAGTTGATGGTTGCAATATTGTTTGATGATTCTCATTCAGGACATTAGACATTCGGTAGAAAGGAAAGAGTGGGTTTTGGATTAGAATTTAGACTTGGATTGAGAAATCAAATCTAAGATCAGATATTGGATTCTGTATATTGAAAAAAGAAATGATGCAAAAGAAACTTGTAAGTTGATAATAGAAAATGAAGTATGGAATCCATCCTAATAACTTGGTTCAATAATAAAGTTGCATGTACAAAACATTGTTCCTTGCCTTTTATCTTTAAGTTTGGGTTGGATTAGGACTCCTAATATTCAAACATGAACAAATAAAGACTAAAACTTAAAAGACAAATAACTTTTGCATGTTCGTGCATAACCATAATGATAACGACAATATGACAAACAACACTTATTCCCGTTATTTAGGGTTATGTTTGAACCAAACTTGTCTACCTTTTTATTCCTCTAAGGGGCTTCTCTATCATGATGGACTTGTTGAGATTGTTGCTTACAACTTTCATCAAGACTATCATGGGTTTTCCTCTCAACCTCTTTTTCTCTTCTGTATAAAATATGGGCTACCTTTCCTTCTTAAGGTTCATGGGCAGGTGTTGTATTAGTTAGGTTTCTTCTCCTTGATCCTTATCATGTTTCTCTTTTACCTTTCTAATCCTGACCTTGCTAATTTTACCATACATCTGCCTCAACCATCCCACTTTGTAATATTCCTCTCATATGATCTTGGATATATGCATGAAATAATTAAATTCCAATGGTGCATTTTTGTCAATTAGCCCTTCAATTTTATAATCAGAAGATTTTCGGGCAATAATTGTTTTTGACTTTAACTAAGCTTAACACTAGAAAAGGATGGAAGGGTTAATTGAGATATTTTCAGTATGATCAGAGTGTATAGATAATTTAAGGACATCTCTTGAGTAGTTTCTGGTGGGACAATTCTTAGCACTAAAGTGAAAATTTTGTAAGATTTGGTCAAGTCTTCTTTGTTGTATGAGTTGTGGACACTAAAGAGGTTATATTTGCAACACTATGATCATAGAAGAGAGGAACATGAATTGGATGTATGCTAACGGTAGTAAAGGCAAGGTTAGAAATGTGTTTTAAATCTTAATATTTCCTAATTAAAGTAAAGTGACTGCAAGTGTGATTTAGATTTGAGTCAAATGTTTGATAGTAGCAAGGTAATTCTTAAAGTCCTAGATAGCTTTGGTGATAAAGGTTATGAAAATTCTTGCTAAGCTTCTAAAAAGATGGAAATTGATGGTTGAACATGACTTCGAAGCATATAACTGGTTTATGACTTGTCGGTTGTGGATCTCAGCTATTAGCCATGTAAAACACTGAATATGTTAGCTATATTTGTACCTTTTGCTGTCCTTTTTTCATTTCACTGTGTCAGCCATGCTTATTAAAAATTTTAGATTATGCTAATTTGTTTCTTATATGTTTCCTTGACCATAATCTTCCTTAGTAGGAAGGAAAAATACGTAAAAACTGATTGTTGGAGGATATGTATGAGTCTGTGCTTACATATATACATGCAATATATGAGGTGTACTACAATCTGTTTGATTGTATTTTAGGTCGGAACTGGTCAGTCTTAGCTAGATGATTAGGGTCCGATATGAATAATCCGAGTCATTGTATATGATCTACTATTTCTAAATTATTTACGTGCAAACAGTCATGATTTGGAGTCCCTTAGCCTGTCCATCAAGTGGTCAAAAAACGTGCATTGTTTCTTACTACTTAATTTATCTTTTTTTGAGCATTCATGTATAGGTTAGTTGTTTCCAAATAACATGATTTATAGTGTAGAACCAGTTTAGAGGTGCTAGATCAATTAGATCATTGGTGTTGGTCCCCATTGTTCATTCAAGATTGATCAGACTTGACATGAAGTTTGGTCAACTAGATTCTATTTCATCTCAATGTATATTCTAAACACTGTACAAGTGTGCCAACATGCTACGTGAAAACTTTCTTAATCTCAAAATACCCTTCTTCCATGATCCCCTTATTTTTTACCCTTGGGCATATACTTCCAAAATGTTCCTATAATGTTTATTGATTTAAACCTTGTGTTGACTGATATCCTACTTTCATTATTCAACATAGGGCCTGTTTGGTTGGACATTGGAATCAGAATAGGAATTAGAATTGCTCATTTTCTCTATCTGTTTGGTTTACATAGGAATCGAAATCAGAATCAGATTGATTCCTATAGCTATTGTTTGGTTCATCCAACATTAGAATTAGAATCAATTTGGATTTTCAATTGTGCTTTTGAGCTAAAACATTGCAAGAGCACAATTTCTTCCCCCTTCTACCTGAGAAATGAGGAAAAAAGGAGCGACATAGGTTCTCCAAGAAGACGAGTGCCATGAGTTTGTCTTGGCTCCTCCTTCGCTCTTGAGCACCGAAGAACAGAAAAAGGAGAGACCCTCGTGGGGTTTCCATCTTAGGGTTTGGCTGGGTTTTGCCTTTTTTTTTTTGTGCAATTATGGCATATACTTGGTAGGAGAATCATTTGTAGTGTACTTGATACTGCTGAATGTCTTTCATTCACCATTTATCATCCATTATCTGTGCCTATGTTGTGGAGAAAGAGGAAGAGCTCATGATGACAATGGAGTTGTGATAAGAGGGAGCATAGGGTGGGGGAAGGAAGCGGCATCGGATGAGAAGAGGAGAGAGCAGGGGACAGGTGAAACAGATAAGAATGGTTATGACATCTGAAATCAGAATCATAATCTTCATTGAGAGTTCAGATTTCTAATCTTTCCTAAAATGTGATTCTCATTTTAGATAGAATGGAAATCGAATTCCATTTATGTCCAAACAAACAATTGGAAGTAGAATCAGTGATTCTGATTTTCATTTCAGAGTTTCATTTTCGTGAACCAAACAAACTGTAATACTCCAAAAATAGTCCTGCATTGATTGGGAAAGAAAAGTTTGAAAAGCTTATAACTCAAGTTCATCTGCTACCAATTAACTTACACTTGCGTTTTTAAGGTCATGTGATTTCGACTTACTAACAGATTAATTAGGCCAGCAGATAGACTTGGGACGTTACAAATGGTATCAGAGTTGATCCGAGTATGCAAAAGTTGGTGGATAAGGAGGAAAGGGCTTTCTATGGGATGGTGGTAGAGTTCTGCAATGGCATGAAGCCATTCCTGTAGCACCAATAATCTGCTTCGGAATAGATTCTGGCTAGCTTGTGGCGTGTGATGAGGACGTTGCTTGATAAGAAGGGAAGACTGTAATACTCCAAAAATAGTCTCACATCGATTGGCAAAAAAAAGTTTGAATAGCTTATAACTCAAGTTCACCTGTTACTAATTAATTTGCACTCGAGTTTTTAAGGCCACGTGGTTTCAGCTTGGTAAGAGATTAATTGGGCCAGCAGGTGGGCTTGGGGCATTACATAAACCTAGTGTACTATTAACCGGGTAAACTCTCCTTTTCAATTGGGACTCCATTGCATTGCCTCCCTCTTAATTGAGTGGACCATATTTTGAGAGAAAGATGAGATCAATTCCTCTGTTAAGATGATATCAAGTTTGCCTAAGAAAGCTGATATGGACGCTTCATCCAAAACCCACTTAAGCCTCAAGCTTACCATACTGGCTGGGGTTGAGATTCATCAAGGTCTCCTTGTTCTCCAATGAATCAGGTCTCATATTTCTCATTGACTTATCTCACCTTGATGTCACCACAATTACCTCCTCCATATATGTATAAATACTCGTTAAAATGATATGATTATTAAGATGCTACCAGAATAAATAAATAACTGCTGGGAGAATGCATGGTATTTTAAGTTCCTCTATTTTCTTTCGTTCAGAGTTTATATAATTTGCAGATCTTTTGTGATTTTTGCACTTTGACTATAATATTTTCCTCATCATGTCCAAAACATAAATTCCAAGGAAGCTTACCTGCTCATATTGGAGTCTTAAATCAAGAAGAGATGGGGATGGGCTCATCTGTTGGCTTGTACACAGAAAAGGCATAAAGTTTATTTATAGATTAGAAATTTAGTATAACAATCTTAAATTATTTTATGAGAAAGATATATCAACATCTCATTCATGCTTATATCTTTTCTAGAATATATCCTATATCTAAAATCTTTGACAGCCATGTGCAGTAGCATATGAACTATACATACATACATACATTTGTTCATATATGTATGTCTATTCTATTATCAATCTATGGAAGGTAGAAAGCATTAATATCTATGCTGTTACATAACATGAACTCTAGAGTTCATGATGTCGGCATCTCCACATTTCCTAGGCCCCACAACATTTCTTGCTTTATTCTGAATCTATCACCTTAATACCTAGAATCCTTTGCCAATGTAAATATCTAGAATCCAATCCCAATGTGAAGTCATCTTAAAAATATCTAGAATCCTTTCTTAATGGAATTCATCTTAAAAACTTACCAATATGTCCTCTTTCTGCATAGCCTGCTTGCACCCCATTGTCTATGTTTTCAGGTCACGCTCATCACATATCCTAACCGAATATATCGCTCTTTTCTTAGGTTGTGTTTCTTGTTGCCTCTACTTTTTAAAAGTTCTTCTTACAAAAGAAGCAGCTATAATCTAGGTTTTCTATAAATCTATATGTGTGTATGTAAAGCTTTGTTGTTGTTGTTGTTATATGTATGTGTATGTGTGTCTACATTATTCACAAGTGATATATCAATAGTGTCAAGAAGAATTTAATCATGGACTTACTTGGATAGTTTGCACGACATGATATATTTTCATGGCTTGAGCAGTTTTATAAATTTAGGGAACGTAGAAAGCATTAATATATAAGCTAACTGAATGCATGACTCTTTTTTTAGTGTGTGCTTGGTGTTGCTTTTCCTTTTCAGAAGTTCTTAAAAAAGAAGCAGCTAGAGGCCAGGTTTTCTAGCTTCTTCTGAAAGTTTTTTTTTTTTTTTTCTTGGGACCCTTTATTATTGTTGAAGCACTTCTCAGATAATGTCACCAAATACTTGTGCTTGTTTAGAAAGTATTTTTGTGCTTTAAAATTTACAAACCTACTGTTTCAAAGCAACACTAAACATGTCCTTGCTGTGGCATGTTGTATCTGCCACTGGAAAGCCTTTTCCTCTATGACTTGCCATGTTCGCTTGTCAAATGTTTTGCTTCATCAAGTTGAGAATTGAGTTACCAAAAAAAAAAGCCTCTTTAACTCATCAACACACTTATTAGCTTATGACTGCAGAGGAGAACAGGTGCACGTGCTGTGTAACATGGAGGAGTTAATGCCTTCAATTGGTACTACTGTTCCATCTCCAGCTGTTCTTGCCATTACTCTTTGTCAATCAGAATCTGCTATTCAAAATGTTGTCAGGCTTTGCTCAGAGTCATCATATACAGAGTCTTCTCTCGATGTTGTCTGTGCTTCACCTAAAAGTTCATATAAAGAAATGGATTTTGGTTCCAAGTCATATCTGATATCCATTTCCGATGATGGGAAAGTTTGGAACTGGCTTCTGACTTCTGAGAAGGCTAGAGATGCTGAGAAAGCTGTGTTTAATATAAACAAGTCTAATGTTGTCAGTGAAGAACTGGTATTGAAGAAACATACTAGACCAACTGATAATTCGTTATCTAGAGCTGTACCAGATGTAGATAAAGAACCAGAGCCTGTCAGCAGTAGCTGTGTTCACTTAACAAACTCAACTTTTATTGGATCAGAATTTTCCATGAAGGTTTGCAGACAAGCAACTTATAACTGTTTTGCCTCTTTGGCTTCTTGTTACATACAAATCAATACTATCACATGAATATTTTTTGAGTAGCGTATGGATTTTTTTTCTTGTTTGTACAAGATTATGATTGTGAGGCTTATGCAATTTTGCTTGTGTTCTTTCCCTTTTTTCCCCCGGTTAATGTGCTGCAATTTAATGTTTTTTTAACTTCTATTCATTTATTAAACTGTTGCCTTAGATGATGCTTTACATGATTTCAATGGATTCTGATTCAAGACCATCCCAAGTGAGGTGAACGTGCTCTAAGAACAAAATTGTGGATCTTCAATGACATGCGTTGACCCAACTAGCGCTAAACTTTGGTCAAATTTGGATTAATTTCATAGTTTGACATGTTTTTGTGACTTGTCAACCAAATGTCAACCTCCACCTTTCAAATTCAGATTGGGGACTAATAGTAGCAATGTTGAGAAAAATGATAGTCATCCTAGAAAATCATGTTGGATTGATGCATGAAAGATCGATAATGGAAGCTAGCTTATTAGTTAGGCAATTGATAAAAAGTAGAGAAAATTTTAAAATCAGCTCTGACTTCTAAAATTCTTATGGTAGGGTACCAAGAAACATAATGGGTTTTATGAAGAAAAGGCATATATGATGATATAGGGCTGTTTAAAAATTTGTAATTGCAGTTGCACTGCATGTTGGATTATAATGCAACTCATCTCATTTGTTTGGAGTACTGTAATTTAATTATGTATTGTAAGTCAAGTTATAATTGCTTTGTGAGTGAAATCTAAAAATACGCAAGTCAATTTGCAACCAACTTGACCGCAGGTCGACCTGCAGGAAGTCAACTCACTGTTTTGAAACACAGAAACGGTTACATTTAATATTATAACATGATAATGTTATAATATAATAATAATAATATAATATAATAATTTATGAAACTATTATTATAACTATAATATAATTATGCAGTGTAAAATAAGATAATATAATAATATTATTATATTATTATAGTATTAGAATAATGATATTATACTTTCTAATAATACATTACAATATAATTGTTAATAATATTAATAATATTATATTATAGTAATCATAGTATAATAATATAATATTATATCTAATACTATATTATAATAGTTTATAAATTAAGAATAATTTTGAATAGTAGTTTTTGATAATATAAATAGTCTTACGAAATAGGGTCTTACAGCTAGAACCTTCCAAACAGTATTAGTTACAATGCAATTCGACCGCATGCAACTCAATTACATTGTAACTTGAACTGCATTGCAGTTTCACTTGTAGGATTCCAAGCGGCCCTATAATTGTATTCGTTAAGGATTTTTTATGTTAGGAACCTTGACAACCATTAGGACTTGTTGTATAGCAATAAAACTTATCTTTTTAAGCTAATTTTAAAGGATGGTATTCCATCCTGTTTATTAAATATAGCTTTATAAGATGAGGTCTTCAAAATTAGTAGAACAAAGACAATATATAAAATGCAATTTTAATGAAAATGAAAATGAATGAGGTCTTAGTTAAGATTGATGTACAGGAGATATCATGTAGTGATTGATTTTGCTATTTGGGATCTTTAATGGAGGAAAAAAAAAAAAAGAAATTGAAGGAAGTTGAAGATGTGTGTGCTAAAGTTAAAGCTGGTTGAATGAAGTGGAGAGGTGCTTCTAGGATATTATGTGATTGATGCATATCTTGACGATTAAAAAAAAATATATATAAAACAGCAATAAAGTTGGCAATGTTGTTTGGCTTAGAATGTTGAGCAATAAAAATAGTTTAGTAGGACAAGTTAAGGATGGCAGAAACTAGATTGTTAAGATGTGTATGGTAAAGCTAAAAAGAATAGATTAAGATATGAGTATTATTTGTGGTTATGAGAGTTGTACAAATTAAGGACAAAATGATGAACAACTTATTGAGATGGTTCTAAGAGGACTCTTGTGAGGAGAGGTACTTTAATCTCTGTTGAGGATGCAGGAAAAGGAGGGAAAACTTAAGGTAACATGGATGAAGGTTGGGAACAAAGATATTGAATAAACTTGAAATAACATCAAAGGTGGGCAATGCTTGGCAAATGAGAATCTATGAAAGTTCACCTCCAAAAGTTGGCATAAGGTTGGATGGTTATGGTTATTGTTATATTGATTAAAGTTAAATACAATCAATTTAATCGGCATAGCTAAGCTCCATTCCATCCTTTTTGTGACAATGCTGGCTAATTTAGTAGATCTAGAGTTGGTTTTGTGAGACTCTTCTTTGATATATTTTTTTTTTCCTACTTAGGTTTTAGTTTTTAGTATTCAGATTTTCTCCAATGACATTATGACACAAATCAATTTGACATCTGAAATTCTATGCAGGCTTAACTTTCTTATTGGAAACTTGAGGAACAAGTATTGGTGCTGACCTATTACCATGTTACCAAAGTTTAAAAGTCTAAGTATTGGTGCCTGTTTCGGTGCCATAATAAAACATAGTACACCTATTGCTGCAAGCACAACAAAAGTGAAATGTACTGCCATATATCCATACAGTAAGATACTGAGGATTGTAGAGTTTGGTATGGTGGGAGTGGCATAACATGACACTTTGAATCATGTGTACTATATTATTACAATAATAACAACAATAACAACAAAGCCTTAATTTCAAACTAGTGGGGATCGGCTACATGAATCCTTTTTCTTCATTCAGCTCATGTGTACTACATTATTAAGCTAGATATATATGGTTAAGACGAGATCCATCCTAAGAGTCAAAAATTTAATTTAATAAACACATTGAATATTTGTGAGTAAGGTTTGTTGTACCAACCTGTGCTGCACTGTATTGGCACATCGTATCTGTAAGGTACTGATATGGTACTGAGGTTTAGTTCATTTTAATGAGCAGAATGGATCCAAACCAGTCTTGTCCTCTACCACCCGAGTGTTGTATTAGCCTGTATTGTGTGGTTTCAGATGGTACTATGATTGGGCATGAGGAAATGCTGTGTTGGACTATATTGATAAGGTACTAGTACTGTAGCTGCTACTGGTACAAAAGACTTCATTTATGAGTATCCTAGGCAATTAATCTTTCTGCATACTTGTAAAAAACTGTGTATATGATTATTCCAACAACATTCTAAACTCAAGTTTATTGCTGAACTAGTATCTGGAATTTGCCACAAAATGGCCCAATAAACAACAATATCTCATTTAAGGTATAAAGCAGCCACTTTGTAAAGTTTAGAAGATGAATTGAAATGATGCTTGAGATGAACTTAGAGAAGCATTGAAGGACTAAGGAGCCACATGCATAAAATTTTGCTTATAGTAGCAAGACTTGATGCAAACTGAGAACAAGAAGCATGACTCAGTTTAATTGATAATTGTAGAATCTGTACTTGATGAGACAGGTGATTTGATAGAAGTTGCTGCAAATGTAGGCATTGATGTTGTATAATTTCATGTTTTTGCTGGTCATGGAAGACAGGTTGCTGGTCATCCTTTTGGCCATTTGCTCGATTGCTTTTCCCTTATATATTCCTTTGATATTCTGTCTCTCCACCAGTGAATCAGTTAGAGCAACCCAGCGATGCTGAGGAAAAGCTGACAGTTGGGTTGCATGGTCTCCATCGCCTCATCCATGAAATATTATCTTCCAGTATGCACAAGCTGTTAACAAGCTAGTGAACCCTCCAAAAGCTAAAGCTGCTAGAGGAATGAGTCAACAATACATATCAGGCTCAACATATGCTTGCATGACATTAAACAATGAATGGACGTAATGGACTGACATGCAAAAAGTGATAACTGACAATCATATCAATTAATGGATGTAATTATTGACTTTGGTGGAAATGTAAAGTATCAGTGCTGATTGCTAAATAAGAGTGGTAGCTTGGGAGTTGAGGGAGAAGAGCATCAGGTGGATGTCCTATTAATAAAACTGATCTCTTTTGAGATGAATGAAAATCTTATGTATCATTAGTCAAGCACTAGCACGTTGCATGGTGTAGTATATTGTTGTATGCCCAAGTTGGATTTGGTTGCCCTTGGCGCCGGGGTTCGGGGGGGGGGTGGGGGGAGGGGGCGCGGAGGAGGGGGGGAAAGAGTGTCTTTAAAACTAGCCCTTGTAATCAATTAGGAGTGTGGGGAAAGGTTTAACAATCTGATCCAACAAAAGGTGTACTAAAAATTGGCTCAACTTCATGAACATGCATGCAGACACAGACATGCATGAGGACTCAACTGATGGTTATTTTTAGGACACTTTTTGATGCTCTTAGTTGGACTCTATGTCTTCTAGGCAAACTATTTCTAATGCCTCTCATTTGATTTTGCTGTCTAAGTATCGCAATTTTGTTCCATCTTATGTAGTCCTTTTCTCTCATGCAGATCAGCTTAACTGGCCAGCTTCATCTTCTTTCTTCTACAGTGACCACTCTAGCTGTACCATCTCCATCTCTAATTGCCACTTTGGCTCGTAATTTCTGCAACCCTATCTATTTATGCTTTTCTACCTAAATTAGTTTTTTTATATTTAATCTTATCATCTGGGCATTTATCAGACATGATTCAGTTAAGAATTTTCTATCTGAAGGTGGGGGTAACAATCCTGCACCAGCAGTTCCACTCGTTGCTTTAGGAACTCAAAGTGGGACTGTCGATGTCATCGATGTTTCTGCCAATGCAGTTGCAGTGAGCTTTTCCGTTCACAATAGCATCATCAGGGGATTAAAATGGCTTGGGAATTCCCGGCTTGTTTCATTCTCATACAGTCAGGTATTTGTGGTTATACAGCATTATCACTGCATTATTAACAATAGCACAATTTGGTAGAGAATAACAATACTTTTCAGCCATATTTTCGCTAATATATATGCACTTCTGTGTCATATTGTGATCTAAGGATGAGCTTAGCTTTGTTGCTATTGCTGTAAGCAGTAGCTACAATGCCCATTTGTCTTATCACATTTGATGAACTGCTTTTTAAATATAGATGCTAGTCTTATCACTGCTTTTTAAATATAGATGCCAATCAAGTTACTGGGTTCTGAAGCAAATTTACTAGCAAAGGATGCTAGTTGAACATGAAGCAATCTAGCAGGGAGCTTATTTCCATTTGATGGTTTGCTTTTTTTTCAAAAAAAAGCCCAATTATATAAATACGATGTGGAAAAGGAGGCTCGCACCTGATCTGATATGGATAAGTTGCCAATATATTCATATATGTATTCATTTTTATGGATTCTAAATATTAGTCAGATGCCAAAATTTATACCCCTATTCATTTGAATAGATGTTGTTATAAATCATATATTAATCATATATTAGCAACAAAGATATGAATGCATATATAAATTGGATAATATAAAGTTTGTGGGTAGAATATTATTCCACTTTTAAGTTTTATGAACTACTTTAGTATACAAGCCTCCCAACTTTCTGTTATTATTTTCTTAAACAAAAAAAATGATCATACAAAGAACAGAAAGAAATAACCACATCTAATACATCATATGACTTTTTTTGTGAATTCTCACTACTTTCTATTTAGATGCTTGGAATTAAAAGGCTGACAGTTAAGGATGCAATCCACAAAATTAAATATATTACTACATGGAAAGAAACTTGAAAACATATTGGTCTTGTCAGTTATCCCTGTTTAGAAACTTCTGAAAGTTATATGAGACTAGATAGAGCTGCAAATGAATATTGGTATATCTTTGTTCGTAGTTATATCTGCTTTTTTTATGGGTACACATATGAATTCAGATGGTAGTCAAATGCTAAAATTTGTGCTTTTTGCTGAATAGACTCAAATACAGAAACAAGTCTGGATGGATATTATCTGATCGATTTTCAACACTAGTTTGAAATCCTGATTATCTTTATGTTTAGCTGTTTTCTTTAGTAAAGAACAGAAAAATGTTTTTGGTATTCTAAAATCAGTTAGGGATGCCATTCCAGAAAACCTGGATATATTTGTTAACTTTTCAATTTTAGTCCTGTCATGGAATTGGAGAAATATTGTGATTGAAAAGTTAAAGAATTAATGCAGCCTAACTGTTAGCAATTTACCATTATAATTGGAAACATTTAAATCTTTGATTTTTGGGAACAAAACCTATGTACCAGTATGGGTTGATATGCTGACTGATTTCATTTGATACTCTGCCCCTCTGATGCCCTGTGTTTGGTGTTATTCTGTTTCATCCTTGATTGCTACTATGCCTTAAATGCTCATAGAATTGTTTCTATTGAAACTTTCTTTGTTTATAAGTTCATTTTTTTATCTTATTTTTCTGTAACATTAGACTTGTTTGGTTGATTTGAACTCAAAACTAAGCAGAATGAAGAAAAAGGATTCTTATAGCCGACATCAACTAGTTTGAAATTAAGGCTTTGTTGTTGTTGTTTAATTAATTTAAACCTAGAAACAATGGTCTTTGAAGTCTCAAATCATCACACATCATAAAACATATTTATATCTTCTTATTATTTGCTAAAACATATTTATATCTTCTTATTATTTGTCCATCAAACTTTGCAATATAACTTTTTGGTAGTTACAATTCAGTGTCTTGTTATTAATGCATGACTTTGATGAATTTAGGTAAATGATAAGGGAGGTGGCTATAACAATAGACTTGTTATAACTTGCCTTAGAAGTGGGCTAAATCGTACATTCCGAGTACTTCAAAAGCCAGAACGTGCCCCAATAAGAGCTTTGAGGGCATCTTCATCTGGAAGGTTGGCCTTGAACTTTTCTTGAGAACCACTTTGAAGATGTGTATTCCTCTTTATTCATGCTTTTCAGAAATATTTAGGACTTGGTAACTTCTATTTTTTCTTTTAATTTGTAACTACTAGCATTTGGCATATTTGATGCACATTATTGAATTTCATGGATGGCTATGGTCAATCCCATGTGATTTTTCTAAAAGGAATATTTAATGGATGCTTGTTATCTTATGATTTAATATCATTATTTTATACTCTCAATCATTCTGATCGCATCACATGCAATGCAGATAATGCATTAATATAGAGATTAATTACCTAAAGTAGGAGCAGATGCTTGATTGGATTTGGGTGCACTATAGGCAGATATCCTAGAAAATCTAGAATAGGAAGCTTGTTTAGTTAGCAGGTACAGAAGCAAGTTTCCTTAGAGATTTTAAAGTAGTCCCAGCATCTCGGCTATAAGTTTCCTGGTAAATTTAGAGTGAGAATAATCAAGATTCTGTTGATCAATTCTGGGCTTTTATCATGATTCAATTATATAAGCATCTAAGTGAAGTCATTCCCCTTTTTGTGATCAAGAGAAATAAGTAAAAGAGGGAGGAAAAAAAAATGAAGAAGATGAGTGTATTCGTGACTCTCCACCTTTTGAGGAATGGATAAAATTGGCATAGAAAGGAAAGATGAGGTTAAGTTTGGAGGAAGAAAGGAGAATTGGACGGGCTAGGAGATGCAGTGGCATTTCTTATTTAAACTATCCAGAATTAAACTATGGTAACATTAGATGATTAGTTAAATTTGAAAGAAATGCTTTAACTATGCTTTGATTATATCCCATATGTTAGTTCATGTTTAAATGCCTTTATCCCTTCTATTTTCTGTCTGTTCTTTCTTATTTTGATTATTTATCAACATTTGAAGTTAAAATGCATTTGTTTCTGGCCATTTTTTAAAAAGGTTGACTTAACGTCAATTGTAGGTATCTTCTCATTTTGTTTCGTGATGCTCCTGTGGAGGTGTGGGCAATGACAAAAAATCCCATAATGGTATGCACTTTTATGTACTTTTACAGTACCACAAATTGATTATGCAAGAATTTGCTTAGGGGAGTGCTTAATATTCTAAGGTAATTCTAATCAAGATTTTAAATTCCATGGAATGAGGCTGTCTCGGTTTTTTCATGCAACAGGATGTGCTGCCATCTCATCCTGTCCCAACACTTGGGACAACACCCAACGCTTGGAACAAGGGGTGTCCCAAGAGTTAATTAGGATGCTGGGACGAAGGTGGGACAGTCCCGTCCTGGCACTTGAGATAACAACCTGTCCTGACATCCCACGAGATCTAAAACCTTGATTCTAACATTACATTATAATTATCAAGTAAGATAAATCCTCCACCCTTTGTCTAAGACATTAGATTGCATTTATGTAGGTTCAAAAAGTAGCCACATTTCCATGCAGCTGACATTCTCAGCAGAGTGACATACCTTTTTTTTGAATAAGCCAAGGACAGTTCCACCTGTTGTTTTGGAGTAGAACAAGAAAATGTTTAGGATCTCTAGGGGACTGAAGGTAAGAATGTGAACTTCTCAAAGTACTTTTTGTGAGATAGGGTATTTAACATGGCATTCAATGTCTCAGAAGTTGGAAGTCCTCTTTTGAATGTAGATCTGATTTTCCACTCTTTTGGATGCACTTTAACTTAGAAAGGAACATTTGATTAGATGACCTCTATGCATTACGCTATCTAGAAGATACAGTAATAACTATGAGGATTTTTCGTTTATATCCATTACTATCTGAATGATAAAAGAAAGGCCTTTCAATAAGTAAAATATAGCAGGTGATTGTTGTTGCCCATATGTTTTTTTAAGCATTGATGTATGATCTTTTTTTAGATGGTTTGTGGATTACTAGGAAACTAAACTGTTTCAGTAGTAGGCAATGCATCATCTATCTATTTTTTGACCTTTATTTTAAGGCTAAATTTTTGTAACAATTTCTGTTGAAATGTTGTATGTTGGAATGCTGGAAACTTAAGGTGCAATAACATTCGATCCTTGCATCTATTGGCCATCTAGATATGTTGTGAAGCTTGCCTGTTCATTATTCTCATTGACATTTGACTGATTTATTACACAGATATACAATGGCTGTACAAATATGATTCTCAATATTTTTTATTTACTCTTGTAGCTTAGATCATTAGCTCTTCCATTTACGGTACTGGAATGGACACTTCCGAGTGCACCCCGACCAATTCAAAGTGCACCTTCTAGGCAGTCATCGTTATCATCCAAGGACCAGTCATCCAGTGCAACTGCAACCGCAACTTCTACTGCAAATGCATCTAGTAAGTAAATGTATTCTCCAAAATAGTATGTGCTGCTGAAGCTCATATGAAAAAATTTAATTTGTCGCATGTGATCTTAAACAGTTGCATATCTGCTTTCATCTTTCTACAATATTGCTAAATTATAGATCCTATTATTAATCTCTAGATGCAAAAAGCTCAGAAAGTTCTGGTGATGACACATCCGAAAGTTTTGCATTTGCATTAGTCAATGGTGCCCTCGGCGTATTTGAAGTTCATGGACGAAGAATACGAGATTTTAGGTATGCTCTTTTATCTCAAACCATTATTTGAAGTATTTTAAAAATATGCATGGTCGTAATGCGATGGAAACATGCCAAACTCAAACAAGGATGCATCTCTGCTTCTTACTTGAAATTTATGCACAAATAGTTAAGGGATGAATAATAGATGTTTTAAATCTGAGCTCTGATATACTAAAATTTATAAATAGCATGAAACCTTTTTTTTTGCTTGAGGACAGAATGCCAATGTGTTTTATAGTGAAGGCATCCTCTGAAACTTGGTAAAAGACTTTCAAGTTTGCAAACCCTGGAAGTGACCTGTCTCTGCCAGATACCCTTGGGAGCATTTACTGGTTCATGATTCTTTTCAAGGAATGCCAGATTGCTGCAGGTGTTTGAGACTGGAAACATGTCTCTACTTTTGATTTTACTTGTCTATCAACAGCTTTCAGGGATTAAAACATACTGGACAATGCTTAAATATTGATTTGCAATTGCAAATTTATGCTGTAATTATAATTAAAGAATGATCTTTTCACTTTGGCTATGAGACAACATCGAAAAAGAATTTCAATAAGAAAACAAAAGTTGATAGTCATTCTTTTAACCCAATCTAGATATGTTTGGGCCATACTGTAGATCATTGTAATCATGGTTTGTGGAATCTTACCCTTCAGAGGACCCTTAATAGTTTAGAAACACTGAGGCATGCAGTGCTGCTGGTTAATAGTTTAGAAGTGCATTTCCTGTCACCAAATTTATGCTAAATTTGACCGGCAAAAGAGTTTCTACTGAGAGTATCGAGTAGCAGACTCGCATAAATAATACCAATTAGCTCAGTGACAAGCCTTTTTGTATTAGGCTGGTCCATTAAGTTAATTTCCATTTAGCCAGTTGGCCCATTTCCTTCTTTGAATGCTGGTGAAAGCATCATGTGTCTAGCATGCTCATAGTAGATGTGAAAGCTGGCATGTTAATGCTTTAGTGCATTATTATTCTATTGTTTTCTGATATCTAATAGTGATGTGGTCAGAGGTTTTTGAACTGCAGTTTTGCTTTTATGCCAGCTTCAATTTTAATTTCTTATTCTGTTGTCATGTTAATGATTTGGCTTTCCATTAACTAAAGATGTTCATGTCCTTGTTTCTCAGACCAAAATGGCCTTCATCTTCATTTGTTTCTTCGGATGGATTAATTACTGCTATGGCATATCGCCTTCCCCACGTAGTATGTATTATGCGCTTTTAAGCAGTTGTCACACCTTGAAGTTCTTGCTTCCCTCTTTATTTTTAGATATTTTTTCTTACCAAGGGAAACTTTTGGATGGCTTTTCATCCTCAGGTTATGGGGGACAGATTAGGCAACATACGCTGGTGGGATGTGACAACTGGTCTTTCTTCATCATTTAATACTCATAGAGAAGGAATTAGGAGGATAAAATTCTCCCCTGTTGTTTCTGGAGATCGTAGCAGAGGGCGTATTGCTGTACTTTTCTATGACAACACATTCTCAATATTTGATCTTGTAAGTAAAAAGTGAAGCTATATTGTCATTTTTTTAATCTCTATGATGATCAAGAACCTTCTACTCTATTGGTCAAAGTCAATGTAGACCAAAAGGTTAAATCTGGGTTTCAATTAGTGACATGCATTTTGGTAGTAAAAATTAATTGTCATGACAATAACATCCTCAAAATGTATTCCTTGAACATTTTAATGGTTATGTTATTTATTGCCTGGTAAAAATCCAGTTAGCATAAGTTTTGTTTTTCAATTTTCTGGAGATGATCCTTTTGCATTGATTTCCCTTGTCTCCTACCCTATAATTACATGTTCTTCTCATGTCCTCTATATCTGACCATTCCTTTTCCTGGTTCAATAATGCCTTTTATCTTCTCGATTGTGTTCTGTGCGTGCAGTCCTTTGGCAACATATGTGACTCCAGTGTTTATACTTAGATTGTAACTTCAAGAGAAAATTTAAAAGCTGTCTTTTCTTGATGTTCATGTGGGATACTTGAAGCTTAAATTGCCAAATTCATTAGTGTGGTACATGAAATGTATGTTGCATGTTGTAGGAACAGAGGCAGTAGGAACAGTTGGCCGTTTGCAATGTCAACACCGTACTTCAGAGTCACAAGCAATCCCAGATTACTTAACAAAAGATTTACATGATTAAGTTAGAAAGCAGAACTGCCTCCAGAAGAAGACTACCTACTAACTAGTGATAAAAGGTTTGTTAGAATGTGCAGTAGATACACTTGCGCAGACCTGAAAATCCAATACGTAACAAGGACTTTTCAGATTGAGTTATAATAGGAAAAGGAACTAGCTAAAATGACATTATGGGAAACACGGGTTTTCTCTTGATCTTTGAACTAGGCTATAAATATTGTCTTTGCATCTTGCTGGAATGGCTGTCGAAATTTTGTTTAGCTGTTGACATGGTTACCCATCATTATATTCAGGAAAAAAAAGACAGTTAGTGCAGAGAATTGGCTCCATCATATCATACTGATCCAGAAATATCCATCTGATTATAAGGAATGTGAAATAATTTTCCATCCTTTAGAGTTTGTGAGTGAACTGTTATTTTTTATATTCATGCTAAGTTTCAGATGTTACCAATTTTTAGGATACATCAGATCCATTGGCAAATGCCCTTCTACAGCCACAGTCACCTGGAACCCTTGTACTCGAACTTGATTGGTTGCCGATGCGGACAAACAAAAATGAACCTCTGGTGTTATGCATTGCTGGAGCTGACAGCAGTTTTCGCCTTATTGAGGTTAATATGTATGTTCCTTCCAATTATAATAGTTACAATCATCATCATCATTCCATTTTTCTTTTTCTATGCTGTATTTTCCATTATGCAGATCTTGAAATTTATCCACTGCATAGCCAATGACAAATATTATAGCTTTTCTTTAATGTACTATCTACTAGTTGTTTCACCTTTGCAGATTTTCTGATGCTTTATCTCTGACATTAATATGGTACTTCAAGATTTGCATGACATTTATGTATGTAGCATTTTGTTGTTTTGATATTCAGCAGTGATGTCAAGAACAATTCAAGCTTCAAGCCCAGGGTTTTGAAAGAGAGATTCCGGCCAATGCCATTATGCTTACCCATATTACTTCCCACAGCGCATGCCCTGGTAAGGAATATGCTACATTTTCAGATGGTATGCTGCTTACAATGTGTAGTAGTTGATCTATTTATGCTGGATGAGATGGTTGGAATCCACCCATTTATCCATTGGTAATAGGTCTGATGCTGTAGAAATTTTGTTAGTCCATGTTACTTTCAGATACTGTGCACATGATCTGCCTCCATTTAGGACCACAGTTCATGTCAGTATTTGCACCTTTTACTGATTTACCTTTTAAAGAGATACAGTACTTGCAGATTGACTACTTACATTGTATAGTTGCTCTCTACAGGCACTGCGAATGATCTTGCAGTTGGGTGTAAAATCCTCTTGGTTCGGTAAGAGCAGTACAACTGCTGATATGTTACTTTGTCAGACTCCTGAAGTTGGTCCAGCATCAGTTCAAGACCTTCGCAACTACATGATCGATTCAAACCTTCCTGTGGTTGGGGACTCTGTGGTGCCTGAATTACTTCTAAAGGTTTTAGAACCATATCAGAAAGAGGGTATGCTATCTTTCTTTCTTGATACGGTTTCCTTAAATTATAACTTCAACCTGGATTGATGAATATGCTTTCACCTTTCTTTTGGTGGGGAAGGATGCATACTTGATGATGAAAGAGCTAGACTGTATGTTTCTGTTTCAAATAAGGGTTCTGCAGCGAGATTTGCCTTTGCTGCTGCAATATTTGGTGAATTTTCAGAAGCCCTTTTCTGGTTACATCTGCCTCAAGCTCTTCGTCATTTGGTGGATAAATCAGAAAACAGATCTCTGCAAGAGGTTTCTAAATCATCAGTATCAGAAGCTGAAAGTCTCTCTATGCTAAATAGGATAGCATCTCGAGAAAGATCTGTTCCAGGAAGGGCGACAAAAGATATGGCGGTAACACAAATTACTTAACAATTAGGGACCTCCTTGTTTGTTAATCTTTGTTATAATTTATCTATCCTGCCACATCTGTTGCTACTTAAGTTTCCCATAAGTTTTTAAATGCTCCCTCATCTGATAATTGCAATGATTAGAAAGGGCAGGGGAGGTAGTGCAGTAGCAAAGGCTAATTACATACATGCATAGATTGCATGCGTGCATGCATGCATATGTATATACTTGTGCTTCCAATTCTTGTTCCTTACTTGAAAAAAATTATGTGGGTTGCAGAATTGTGGGCAACTTAATTTCATGGCCTTTAAGCCAGAGGAATTGTGGGGGAATGCAAATGAAAGAATACCTTGGCATGAGAAACTGGATCAAGAAGAAGCAATTCAGAAGCGTGTACATGAGTGAGTAGCTTCAATTGTTCACAAAATCCCTGTTTGCATGGTGTATTCCATTCCTAAATTCTCCCTCACTCTCTGTGTGTAGAATATTTCTTGTCCTTTTCTACAATGATGATGATTTTTTTTTGAATCACAGCATTATGAAAGTTGCAGTAACTGGTACAATCAAATAACAGCTTAAGACCTGTTTTTTTATTAATTGTTTGCTTATATGCGTATTGAGGGTATACGGAATTTTGAAAGTCAAATATTTATCACTCTCCCCCTTCCCCAACCCAAATTCATTCAAAGAAGAATAAATAGACCAGGTAGTATGGGAATAGTTAGCCAACTCATTGCATGATCACATGCTTTGTATTATACCTTTCATCAATTTAGGTGTTTGCTTGTGTTGCCCGAAGATTGTCAGAATACTCATGTATTTTATTGATGATATTTCCCTGTATGTGTTGAAAGGAGGCACTTGGGAACCTTTTCATATATGGTTTTGCAGATTCACTAGATGTACATTTTGACGATTTAATCTGTAAATCAGGCTTGTCACTGTTGGAGACTTAGAGGCTGCGGTGTCTTTGCTACTCTCCACCCCACCAGAAGGATCTCATTTTTATTCCAATGCCTTGCGAGCAGTAGCACTGTCCTCTGCTGTGTCAAGATCATTGCATGAACTTGCTGTGAAGGTGAACAATCTTCTTTCCTTCTTGCTGCTGCTGCTGCTGTTACTACATTGCCCTTGCCCTTATCATTTGCTATTATTATTCCAATCTTGGTTAAAATAACCTGAAGAAAAAAATCTTTTCATATCTACTTGGTCTGCCGTATAAACCCTTGTAGATTAACTAGACCAGTCTGGGTTTTTTTAGTAGGGTCGGCAAACAAGCAAATTGTTCATAAGCCAACTTATGTTTGGCTCAAAACTTTTGCTCTAGTTTGGCTCGCTCCTTAGTAAGTGAGCCAAGCTTGGATCATTCAAGATAAGTGAAATATATTGTAATTATAAAATTAAAATAGAATAAAAAAATTAGTCTATGCTATATAATGAAAGCATCGGTAGATCTTGAGCTCTCACCATATTTTCAAATGAGTCATTCATGAGCAGCTCGAGTTTGGCTCAGAATTTAAATGAGCTGGCTTGACCTTGACTTCAATATCAAACAAGCCGAGTTGGAGCCAGGCTTGGCTTATTCATGTTTGGCTCATTTAGACTCCTACTTTTGAGGCTGTACTATCATCAAATATTTCTGTTTTTGTCATACCATATTTTTTATTATTATTATAACCGTATTATTATATAGGTCATTGCAGCCAATATGGTGAGGACGGACAAATCACTTTCAGGGACGCATCTTCTTTGTGCTGTTGGAAGGTATCAGGAAGCTTGTTCTCAGGTCAGGTGTCCTTATCAAACATGCAGCTTCACCTCTGTGGAGTCACACTTTTTTTTTTTTTGGATGATACTTGCTTATTAATAGGAAATTGTTGTTTTTTATATTAAGCACTTGGTATGCATATGATTGTATTTTATAATACTGGGTAGCATGCAAAAACCATTGCTCTAGGCGTTGTCATCAGACATTACCTTGAGGCTTTGAATGCATCCTCAAAAGATAGGATATATGGTTGAATACATGAAATTGACAAGCTGTATCACTGGGGGGAAATATATGTTCAAAATCATGAGATTCATCTTAATGAGTTTTCAGTTATTGAGAATCCTGAGTGCTTTTGGAATTATTGAGTTTTGAAATTCGGCATTACATGATACAGAAGCACAGCTAAAGAATCAGGGCTGCAGCGTTTTCCCATATCTGTTGGTTTAGTTAGCTGTTCATCTTTTCAAAGTATAAGCCCAACGTATCTTGTTATGTCATTTCAATTGTTGATTAAGTATAAATTCATGAATGCAAATTAAAGGAATGTCAAGATGGATGCGTGATAATATAAGAAAAGATAGAATAAGAAATGAAATCATCGGTAAAAAGATGAAGGTAGCACCAATCGAAGATAAATTAAGGAAAGGACAATTTAGATGGTTTGAACATGTGCAATGTAGACTTATGGATGTGCATGTGCAAAAGAGTGATTTGATATATATAAAAGGAAGGAGTAAAGGTAGATTAAAAAATACATGAGAGGAAGTAATAAAGAAATAATTTAAATCTTTGCATCTTACAGAAAATATGACTTAAAACCAAGTTGAATGAAGAAAAATGGTTCATATAGCTGACCGTAGCTAGTTTGGGATTAAAGCTTTGTTGTTGTTATTGTTACACACAATATAGTGATAAAAATTGGTACCATCCTTACTTTGAACTTGAGGCATTCATGCATGAATTTGCAGTTCTATCTAGAGGTTGTCCACCAAAGTCATATATAAAACTGAATAAAGCAACAGGCAGTTGCTGATTGAAGTTAGCAGCTCCTAAGGATGGAGGATTTCATGCGAACGGTCATCTATTAAAAAATAAAGGTTATTCATAAGCTTAAAATTATTTTTGAGGGTGGGGGTTTATATGTTAAACTTCATATTATATGCCTTGATTTAAGGATCACTTTGTTGCACTGAATAACGATTATGATATGCCCATCTTCCTCAGATAAAGATGTTGCACTAATTGTGTCATCTAGTATATTAGGGCAAATTTGTCAAGTTACAGACTGATAAACCTTATCAGCAAGAAACCAAAGTGTTTGGTGAATTCATAAATCATTCTTAAGTTTTACCTATATAAGCCACATACTAATTCATATGATATGTACCAACGGAGATATGATACTATATTTGAACTTATGTATCATACAGGAGATAGAAAACAATAATCATATAGTTATGGTAGTTAGGTAATGAAGGAAATAAGCGTGGCATGGTACAATGTATTGAGTATAGTATTTGAGTTGTTATCTTTTATCGATTGTTTGATAAGTCTAACTGGGTAATTTATAATTATCTAGATACCTGCTAAAGTGAATTTTACAATTTAAATTAGCATAGAGGTATGAACTTTATATTAAGACTTCCAACATTCAAGTACTAATGGAAGATAATTCTATTGATGCTTTGGGCTTTTGATGTCACTGTGAACTCAAAGCCTCGATCCATCTTCTTAATGTTGTCTCAGCAGGGAGTGGAGCCTGCTATACATGGACTCTTATGTCTTCTTTCTTCACACAAAAATCTCTTTCCAAAAATCGCTTACATCAAATTAATTGAACTTCCTTCTAGAATTTCAACGAAACTGAACTCCTAATGCTGCAGCTACAAGATGCTGGGTGCTGGACAGATGCTGCAACTTTAGCTGCAACTCACTTGCGTGGATCTGACTATGCAAGGTGCCTTAAATTCTAACATCTTATTTGGAGTAATAATCTAATTTGTCTGTAGTTCTATATCCACTGTATGCAATTGCTTTACTTGTATGATGTTGCAGGAATTTGTGGTTAAGAATGAGCATTGGTATAGGCTAGGTTGAAGCAATTCTGAGGAAGTTTTAAACTATTAAGTATTGTACTTGCTCGCTTGGGATCTGTGCATGTTATGCTTAACACAAACACTAGATATGCAGCAGAAGAAGACTAATATGCATGACACATCCGAAAGACTAAATTTGCACATAGGAAAGTATTTTCAGATATAGATTGTTTTATCATTTAAAAACAGGTAGATATAGTTTATAAATTTAGAGAGATGTAGTTCTTGTAACCACAATGAGACCAAGTCGTCAAGGTTATGTAAGACCATCTTCCAACATGTCATGTCATGGATGTTCTTCAGAGTAGTTAATCAGTTCCATGCACGGGATGGAGCGATTAACATGAGAAGAAAAACAGATGCGACATGAACCTTTCAGCCTCAACGAATGCACCAACAAATAAAATTCTACTTCGAGGACTCCTGTTGATAAGTTCTATACCAAAATTACCTGAAACACCTACTTCAATATTTGGTACTACATCAGCTTATCCCATCACTTGTCTTTCTTACCTAAACACTGATGTCATATTATTGTTGGTCATGCTTATGTTGTCTAGGCTTCAAAATAATATTTCCTGCTATTTTGTGTGAAGATCTGGCATGCACTAACACATATTGGAACACAAAGATCAGAGATGCTATTTGGCATGCGCTACATCAGCATTGAAGCATGTTTTGTTTAGCAGATCTTACACCTTATATCATTTCAATATTGTTAGCCATGCTTAAAATATTATTGAGAAGATTGGGATACTTAACATCATATGTAGCCAATATTGGGAACTTTACATCGGAGATCTCCCTCTCATAGATTTATAGATAATGAACTTGCTTTTAACAAGAAACAAGGCCATGCCTGTAAGCTGTAGTATGTGAATGCTGAAAGAACAGTATTGATCTTAGTTCTAGTTTTTTTACGCAATACAGAACAAGTGGTCAGGGCTTCTATGTTCCTTTGGGTGGATCAGAATGTGGTCTTTCCTCTCAGTGTTTTGAAACATTCTCAAATTCATGACACCCGTCCGATTGCTTGTCATTGTAAATCTTGAACAACAAGCACTCAAGGTTGTGTCAGTTGCGGAAAGGGGTCAAGAACAGTGAGCTCTTGATGGTCTAGGCCTTGAAAATACAATCATTTGGTGGCAACATGAGGTTGTAAACCTTGGCCTAATATAACTCATGCATGGCCTTCCAAGTGATCATCTAAAAAAATTTTAAAAATAATTTAAAATAAATGTACTAAATAACATCTTACTGTTCAAACAACACCTTTTCATTTATTAACTTATTTAGCAAGCTTTTGAAAATAAATTAATTCTCTTTGGTAATTTAGAATCAAATCATGAAAAGTGAAAACTAAACAGTTAACATTTAACTGGATGTACTAAATAGTATCTTCTTGTTCAAAAATACTATATTGTTAATTAATTAATTAATTTTTAATAGGTTTCTGGAAATAATTTATTTATCTTTACCAAAAACTGAATAGGCATATGAATCATACAACTAATTTATAATTAACTCAGTTAAAAAACTAAAGTCATGTTTACTACTAGATTCAATGTTTTATTCATAAGAAATGATCATTGAGAAGTTTAATTCCATGTTATTTTATTTTTAATGTATCATTAATATGTATGCCTCTTTATATCATAGAGTCTAAATCAGTACCTTAAGTAATCAAATTGTTTACTAAATGCACCTTATTTAATGGGAACACATCAATGTTGCTAAATTCTGATCTGCCCAAGAATTTTAAAAGTATTATATCATAAATTGTATTATGAAGTTTTTTTTTTGAGCTTGCTGATAAATAATGGAAAAGCAACACCTGGTTGAGTTGTTTTTATTAGATATTGATTTTTTAATATTATATTCATCAATATAGATTTTTTTTATAAAAGAAAATGTTGCCTTGGTTATCTGAACTTTATATGTTAATGAAACTTTAGTGGCTAACCAAATGAAATTGACATGTTCACTAATGTTGAAGTTATCAAATAATTCTATTCGCATATTAGTGCACGGTAATCTTTTTCCTTGAGGAAGATCTACCCAGCAATGGAGTAGGAAGGTAGAAAAAAGCCAATAAGAAAGAACTCTTACAGAATGAAAGATAATAGAACTAGATATTTTGATCAATTCAAGATGTTCTTTACAATGGCTAAGTATCCTTATCTATAGTTGGATCCTTTGAACCTTCTCAGAAATGTATCCACATTCATTTCTTGCAAATAGAAAAAAATAAGAATATTTTTTATGATATATGCGTTTTGATAAGATTTTTGACTTGATAAGATTTCAAACTCATCTTGATGTCACTTGATCAGATTAAATTTTTTGACTCTTCTTCTCTACCTAGACTTTATTGATATTGATCTTATTTAATTCGATCTTTATGATTATTTCGTAAACTGTAGAAGCCTTCCAAAATTGATTTAGGCCCAAGCCCAATGTGGAACTCCTTTGTTCCTTTGATTAGTTTTTGACATATATTGGTTCAAGTAGATGTCAACCAAGTCCATGACATGTGCATTACATCTTCACTATAAGTTAAACCTTTATGTCAAGATATTTTCTAACATCAGCTTTGCTGCACTCAATTGTTGTTTTCTTTGGCATTTATTTGGATAGAAGGTACCAACTGGTTTAGTTGGTAAAGTCATTGGATATTGGATACTGGTCAGCCACATAAAATCCGCCCTCACCCTAACTTTGCTTGGGCTTCCTCCTAGCCTAGTTATCTTCTTTTTTTTTTAGAAAAAAATGAGGGTCACACATTCTCACAGCTGAAAGATAAGCTGTCCGAGGTCCACCTTTAAAGCAAAGTGTTGTTTGGCTTTTTTTTCTATAATAAAAAATCTTTATAAATGATGGATGTGTCTGGGGTTGCTTATTCAAATGATCTTTTTCTTATGTTTTTATTTTTTTCCCCTTCTTTGATGCGTTGCCAAGCAGGGTTCTGCAAAGATGGGCTGACTATGTTCTTTATAATGAACATAACATCTGGAGGTAACTTGGTCCCATAGATACACTTGAGAAATATTTCATTTACCGTTTTGCTGCTATTGACTGAGAACTTGTTTGGCACCACTCTTAACAGAGCTCTGATTTTGTATGTTGCTGCTGGAGCGCTACCTGAGGCTTTATCGGCTCTTAGAAATGCACAGCAGCCTGACACAGCTGCCATGTTTTTGCTTGCCTGTCATGAGATAAATGCGCAGATTGTTTCAAAATCTCGACCATTAGATGAAGAATTGGGATCCTCGCTCGAGGTGAACCAAAAATTTCACTTGCCTACCAGGAATTTGGAGGATGATGACCTGATTGCTGTTAGTGAGTACTATGGACAGTACCAGCGGAAATTGGTGCATCTTTGCATGGATGCGGTACCGCTATTTGACTGAGCAACCCACAAAATGATTGGTAATTGCTGTTATCCTAGTGAGTTAGATGCACCTGCACCTCAAATCAGCGTTCGGGAATATAGCTCAATCTAATTTGGCTCCAGTGCTCAAGGCCTCATGCATTATCCAGGACCAACTAAAACAAGAAATTTCTTCTACCATCATTTTAAGGTCATGAGCCATTTTTGTATAAACAATATATGACGAGTTGTTTGGATGGATTCTTTCGGAGGCGTCTTCAACAAAACACTTGCCCTTCAGTGATCGATTGGCTGCCAATTACTAGAGAATTACTGTAGTGTCTTTTGCACTTGCCCTTCCAAAGGGGTAACCTGAGCTGAAATCAGTATAGAAAAGGAGAATGGGTTTTAACATCGCCGATGATGATGATGATGCAAGCACTGGTTTTAATTGTCTATGTGATGCCAAAGGGGTAGGTTCCCAAGGAAACGCGTTATATAGATGGTTGATGAAACGATATCCATTTACAGTTGAAATGGAATTAAGGATTTTGGAATTATAGCATTGGTTTTTATGAATATGATGTAAAATTGATTTAAAAATATATGGTAGTAATAAGTTCCATTTGTTTCGATACTTTATGTATGAATTCAATTAGATCTAAATGGTCTTGTTCCACATGAAATGACATGTTACGTGAATGCTAATGTATGAATTTCTTGCCTCGAAAAAAATTAGGGAGGCTTAAGGTGGATATGATTATTTGCTTGTTTCTGACAATTGTAAAGTCTCTAGCATTTTTATGTCAATTTATGCCACCACGTTTTGCAAAATTTAATTTACAAACCTACAATCTTCAAGCGCCAATGCATTAATATGCATGTATTTTCTCATGTTTTAAGTGTTGAATCAGTGCCCCCACGAGTTCTTTTCTACATGGTTTTTCTAGGGCGAACTGTTGCCTCAAGAAAAGCATGGCATCAAGCAGTGGGTGAGGGCCGCCGTCCACCAGGCCCAGGTGGCAAGAGCCAATAGTTGAGGGCTTAGGCTACACTGTGCGCCTATAAGTTTGCTGGCTGGCCTTGCAGGGCTATTCAGGTGCTCGAAATGATCTAACTTGTAGATGTATTCAGGTGCTCAAAATTGTTGGATATGATTCAAGACATCCAAGTTTTTATTGAGTTATTGTATTATTTTTTTATTTAGATTTTTTTTTTTTTTTACTGGTTGATAATGAGTTAGGAGTTTTTGAATCATGTATTTTTAATGTTTAAGTATTTTAAATATAGCCGATTATAATCAATAGTTTAAATCATCGATGTGAGATTTCTTAAACTTAAGCGGAGATCTTTTTAAATTTAGATAAGTCAATCTTTTTTAATACATGCATGCATACATACATATCCAATAAGCAATAATGTAATATTTTTTATCTATTTAATTATTTTAATTAAATAAAACATTATTATATAAAATCTATAATCTTTTGGTTTCAAATAATTGGTTCCATATTAATATTATTTTATTAGTAAAATATTATAATATGATATTTTAATCTTTAATTTATTCCAAAAATTTTGATAAATATAAATATTTGGCATGATTACATCACCTGAAACAATTTTTCTTATTCCTCTTCTTCATATGCTTTTACAAATGTAGTCGTAGTACTATAAATATTTTAAATGCTTTTTAAGGTTTTTATTATTTCTAGATTTATCATGATCAATTCCACAATAAGCGAGTACCAATCAATCAAAATTAGTCTAATTAGGATTGCTACAATACGCCAAATTTTCTTCTGCATCAAGTTTTTGCATCATAATATATTTATTTTGCATATATGTTAATAATACATATTTGATAAAATATAAACAAAAAAATATAATGTCTAAATCACATCAAATGTGAGTGTGTAAATAAATAATAAACTTTAATAATATATGAATATTATCCCAGAAATTTTAGACCAAATTTAGAGAGTGCGTAGTCAAAAAAAATCAAAAGAAAAAAAAAAAAAAAAGAAAGCGCGGTTCTGTCAGAGAAAAAAAAAAACAAAAATACGGTGCAGAAGAAGAAAAGAAGAGGCAAAAAAAAATAATAATAATAAAGAAAAAGAAAAGGACAACGAGATTTTAAAGAAAGGATTGAAGATTATTTATGGAAAAAAAAAAGGAGAGGACTTCTTGTATGTCTTTCTTTACTTTTTTTTTTTTAAAAAAAATATATTAATATTACCATGTAGCAAAAAAAAAAAAAACACTTGTTCAGCTGCTACGCACCATGCCGTAAAAACTAATTTTATCTAATGTAAAGACTAATTTATGGACTAACTTGACGTAATTTAAATAGATAAAATGAACCACACTGCAAGAAACATTAGTATTGGGAGCGTCATTTAACCAACGAAATAAAACTTTTGAGAGTAGAAAACTCAAAAAACAGAACAGCCCAACGGCAAATGGAATCGCAACCATCCATGATCCATTATTAGATACTCTCCTTGAATCAGCCTAGCCTTGCATAGATGCCTTGGACGTATAATTTTGAGTCAAACCTTCACCATACCATACCTGAATCAGCATTCTGCTGGATGATAACATGGCTCTTGCGCTGGCCGGAGCTTGACAGACAAGAAGCTGGATACACCAAGCCAGAGCTGAAGCCGGAGGCCTTCCAACAATAAGAAGTAGCTTTCCCACCAGACTCCAAGGACAAATGAATGCCTTTGAGAAATATTTTCACACATGGAGATGTGTCACTGCAAGCAAACTTAATCGCATGCTCTGTTGCCGAAGTCCCCTTTATATCAATGAAAGAAATCTCATCCACCTTCACAGCTGATGTCTGCAATTGCATGACCCAACAGAAGATCGATTTCTTTGGCGCTAAGAGGAGCAGAGAGATAATAAGCGTGGATGTTCCTTCCATACCTGGTTTTTACATGGGCGGGATGAGTCGCAGTAGTACTGGTCAATGATTATTGGGTTTGAGACGTTCTTCATCAGAACGTTCTGGAAAATTATTTTGCGGGCATGGCCACTACCTCCCTGACACAGTCGTGGTTCATACAGCAAAAACCGAATGAGTCCATGATACGCATACGGCTTGGCTACATTCATGCAGGCAGACCCAGGACCTGTTATGTTACCTGCCATGTCTTGATCCTTACTCCATTTTCAGTGTTGGTAATCAGGCCTCCATCCACTCGGACATTGTGCACTTGAGCATATGTTCTTGATTTACCCAAGCTTCCAATACTACAAGGGAAAGAGCGAGACAAAATCTCTCATTATTACAATAATTCTCTCCATCTGACCAATTAAGAGTTTTTAAGTGATATTATCACCTTATTCCATGACCAGGTCCACACACAATGTTTGTGATTTGGATGTCAGACGAATTGCTGACAATAGATATGCAGTCATCTCCTGAAATGAGGCAACACAAACACTGAACAAGTGCTGCAGCATGCATGTGACGTGCCTCTCAGATGAATTGCAGAATAATTGGGACAGAGGAATTGATATGAAAATAAAACCAAGGGGCAAATGGCAGTAAAGCCCCCACTGGAAGGAAACACAATGTCGAAAGCAGCTTTTGTATTAGTCTGACTTACCCATAGTCAATTGTTAGCTGTGCTTTTGGTACTCAACTCTGAATTCAACTTTATTTTTGATTTAGTAGGGCAATCTTGTCAGTTCTTTATAATTTGGTCAGAGTTTCTTTGGCTCATTCTGAAGTTACATATGATTCATACACAACAACTATGCAGTGAGCAATTGACCGTCTTCAAGTGAGGGACATATGATCCATATTTACTATGCCAGTGTATCTGGCAAGACAATATGAGAATCACTTCAAGCATAATTATAGCTTAGAATATAACAAGAGGGCACGTTCTTCTTAGTTTAAAAATATCACTACTTGTTCTTAAATAATAATCTGTTCAACTCGAATATGTGATACATATTAATCAAGTGCTAAAAAAAGAATGGCATACATACATAAACTTAAAAAAGTAAGTAGGAGACTCTTGTTGCTAAGAGAATCTTTTTTATTTATTTTTTATTTTTTTTTCTGAGGGAAAAGACTTGTTGCTAAGAGAATCAAAAGACAATAAGCTGATCATTCGTGCACAGGGTTCAAATAGACAGAAATGTCAACACAATATACAGGGAGACACAATGGCTACTTAAGGTAAGTCATTCATCTTATATTTAAATATTTGTATTGCGATAATAACACCTGAAACACCGGTTCAAAGACACAGGAATATGAAGTATGCTATTAAGAATGGTGGCGGGGGGGGGGGGGGAAATCATCTGTCATCAGTGGAAGGGGACTTTTCCTGTCATCATTCTCAAAATTATTGGAAGGGACCAAGACAATAATCATGACTCAAGCTAGCTTAGCTGAATATGCAATTATGCTAGACAGTGTGGTGCCACAGACCTGTTCTAATCACACTATCTTCAACCACAAGAGAGACTGATGCACTTATATGAATTCCATCAGTGTTGGGACTCTCAGCAGGTGCAACCACTTTCAAACGAGATGCTCGGACATGAGAACATGTGGTGAATGCCATATGCATCTGCTGACCATTCAGCAGAGCCAGATCACGAATGGCAAGCTGCTTGCTCCGATGAAAAGTAACCGCCTGCATCATCAATTTCATATTTTATATCATGGGCATGCCAGGAAACCATAGAAAGTAGGCTCTATCTATTGTGATAAAAGAAGGCGCTCAAACCGTAGGGGCATGTCGGCATGGCTGCAAATGAGAAATTAAGACAGCATCAGAATTTGTTATTTCAGGTGCTCATTATGTGAGTGAGGTCACGCATGCACAAGCGCACACACGCAGAAAAATATAAATATAAATATATATATATATATATATATATTCAAGCAATCAGGGCATTACGTTCGTTGCATTTCTCTTGCAAGACCGCGCCCACCATTCCTGTCCCATACCATTGATGGTCCCTCCACCTGCTATGACCAGCTGGCTTACTCCATGGAAATATAACCATTTATGAGGATCCAACCCCTCCCAGATATCAGGATCCGATGGAGCCACGATAGTTCCTGAAATCTATTCATATGGCAGCTCCAGGATAATAAGCATGAAAAGAGATGATTTTACATCTTGAGAAAGAAGGGGAAGTGGGAGACTAGCCAAGCGCCGCTTGGATAGAGAGCGCCGCTTGGATAGAGAACGTCGCCACTTTAAAAAAGTTCCAAAGACATACCAACAGCGTCAGCTTTGCTTTACAAGGTCCAGCAAAGTCGATTGGACCGACCAAATATACATTTTCTGCTGGAATTTGAAGGATGGTTCTTGATGGTGATAAACAGGCGAACTCCCATGCATCCTTAAAAGCCTGGCAAAATAATGTTCATCAGAAATCTCATTTTGCTTAATGTGCAGCTCAAAATTTCAGGTATTCTTCTTCTTCTTCTTCTTTTTTCTTTTTCTACTACTCCCCTTGGTAGCTCGGCAATCGCTATCCAATTGGATAACTTTATATTCAGTATAGGGGTATAGAAAATTTCCTCGCTCATTAGCTTGCGGTCAATAAAGAGAAATCTACACAAACCATGAACATGAATCATAAAAGGGCTAACAACTAAGGTCACATCAATGAAGCAAGCAAGCAAGCACACTAAATATGAGAGGGCACCATTATCCATAAGAGAGTTGGCATATGCATCATTTCTGAAGACATCGAGCAGACCACATATCGGCAAGCATGCGATTGCCGTCACCCTCCTTTTCAACAAAAAGGGGATCCAATTATCTTAAGATCAAGAGTACTTGGGTTCTGGTCGGCATGAACGTTATGATAGAGAGAAAAATTGAAAATGTCCGCCGTAGAGAGCCAATACGGCATGGGGATTTCTCCCCCTTATGGTCATCCCTTACCCTTGGTTGCTAATCCAACCTGCAGTCCACTACTCTTCCAGCAGTTTCTTGGGCAAAAATAACAGAACAGAAGCAGCCTCCTATTAACGTTCCTAGAGTCAAAATATCTCGTCGTTGTCTCATAATTCTCCATAAATCACGAGAAAAGAGGGAGGAGAATGAAAGGATTTTGCTACTTGAGAGAGTACCTTGGCGTCATCGGTGTAGCCATCCCCTTTTGCTCCAAAATCATCCACGGACAAGACCACGACCACCCCTGTACTGTTGCTAGACGAAGAGCCGGGGAGCTGTCGGATGATCAAAGTAGATTCCAATCCACCGGCGACGACTGGAGATGGAGACGAGGACGAGCAGATGAAAAGGAGGAGGATCCAAAGAAACAACAACCTAACAATGGATCGAGATGATATCATCCTCCTCCTCTTCCCGCAACCATCGACCATCTCGATCATCATCTCTGACTCTCTCTCCTCCTGATTTTTTTTTTTTTTTTTTTTTCCCGATTTGGGGCTTCTGCTGCCCACCGGGGACGAGGAGGAAGAGGGAGAGAGAGAGCAAGGGAAAGACGTGCCGAGGGCAGTAGATGGAAATTGATTACGATTCGCAAGATTTTGGGGCTGCCGTCCGACAACGCCGCGGGACGAACTTCCAGGACGTACCGCGTGTCCCTCCATTTGCCACCCTCGGCAGCGACGAGCGCCTTTCCTGGCAAGCGTGTGAGACACCGGTGACCTTCCTCTCTCTCTCTCTCTCTCTCTCTCTTTAAAAATAAAAAAAAAAAAAAAACTATTTATTTATTTATTTTCTTTTTTTTTTAATAGAAAGGATGGGAGAGGGGGAAAAACACAAAAAGGTAAAATACTCGTCCTTCCATGTAACAAAGATTATGAAATTTACATTTTTCAATATTTAAAATACCTTTCATATAAATATAAAAATATCATTGAAGATTTAAAATTTAAAATTTAAAATTAATCCATCCGTCCTCGGAAGGGCATATTTGGTATATCAGGCTAGAAGAAGATAGGATTGCTTCTATATTTTTTGACAGAGGAAGGATAGAAAAAATATCCCAACTGGATGGCTAATTTCATCTTCATTGAAGAAGAAGAAGAAGAAGAAGAAGAAGAAGAAGAAGAAGAAGAAGATTATTATTTATCCGATAAAAATTTCGATTATAATTATATATATTTTTTTTATTTTATATTTATTCTTAACAATGATTTTTTTTTTAAAAAAAAAATTTATCTTATCTGAGACAGAATAATTTTACCGTACTCTGTTTCTATCCTCTTTTTCACCTGACGCTGTCCTTCGTCCCAAACGCAACGGAAGTTTCATAGGAAGAGAGCGGGCTCCAATCCTTTACCTAAGGTATACGTAGAGGACTAAAGCCGGATTTCCTCTGTAAGGCAGCGCGTCAGTAGAGATGCTGGAACAAGAGAATGTCAAGAAAAAGAGCACGGCTAAACTGATGACGCCAGTAGTAAGGCAACCAAAAGAAAAATCATTTAACGGTACCATCTTCTTACAGATTGAGGGTGAAAATAAATAAATGTAAGAGAATAGAAAGAGGGGAGAAGGAAGGAAAGCTGTGAGAGCGGCGAAGACGGAAAGCAAGAGATGCAGAGTGAGGAGGAAAGAGAGAGAGAGAGAGAGAGAGAGAGAGAGAGAGGAAGACGAGAGTCGGAGTGCGAATGGCTCTGATGGTCTATGAGCCGATTTCGAGCTCGATTCGAAAAATTATCATACTGAGTTATGGTTTTTAGTCTGCAGGATCAGTCCAGATCGGAGAAATTTTAAGTCCGTTAAAATTTTAAATCGGATCGAAAAACAAGCCAAACCTAATCCGAAGCCCTTTTTTTTTTAATATAAAATATATTTTCAACCCCCGCTTTAATCATCCACCTACATTTAATTTTTATTAAAAATATATAAATATTAAATATATTATATAACTATTATGTATGATTAGGTTCAGTCGGATTTGGATTCTTGGATATTATTACTGAATCAGACTTGCTGGCCAGTCTTAGACTGAGGTTAGGTCCATCTTAGCCCAATGCTTTAAACTAAAATTTTTGTCCTTGGTTTAGCTCATATCCATTCTTAATTGTGGGAAATCATACACCCACATGTACATGAAAAGGCAAAGGCAATGAAAATCTCTGCCACATTTTTTTAATGTTTTTTTAAAGAAGTACTTAAATTCAAACTCTTAAAAGCATCGACTAGTGCTACTATATTCTTTACAACACCAGCCACCGGGGGCTGACATCATCATACAATGGAAAGAAAGAAACAAAAAATTTATAAAATATAATACATATAGTGACACTAAAGTATATTATTAGTTGAGCCCTTTTTTTTTAATATTATATTTACTCACACAATCACTGATATGATTAATAAAATAATAAAGTATAAATTTATAAAATTTTTAACTTTATATTATTAAATTTAAAATTTAAATAAAAAAAATAAAAAATATATTAGATTAAATTATTTTTAAGTTTAGATAAAATTTTTATATTATTTTAAATTTTGAATCACATCATTTCAGGTATGTAATAGTAAAATAATAATTATAAACTTTTTTTAAGGAGCTATTATTTATTGCTATTCATTGAGTGGATAAGAACCTTGATTCCAATTTTGTTCTTATTAAAAAAAAACATGAAATAGAAAGATAAAGAACTGGCTTCCTTTTCTATTAAAAAAATATATTGCTAAAAAAATGAGTAAATAACTTAAGGTTTTTTAAATTAAAAAAAGAGTCAATATTTTTTATTTAAAAAAATTATATTAAAAAAATAAATTAATAGCTTAAAGAAGGAAAAAGAAAAAGGGAAGAGAGCTTTCTTTTCATTGATGAAAAAAAGTTTATGAAAAAAAAGAAGTCATGCATGATTGAAAAAAAAAGTCATGGATAATTGGAAAAAAAAGTTGATAGTTTATTGTCAAATAAAAAAAAGAAAAAAATAGCATTCTTTCTACTAAAAAAAATCTCAAAAAAGAAAGAAAAAAAAAAGAGATTTTCTTCCCATCAAAAATCTGCATAAAAAAAAGTCATATACAGCTTAAAAAAATATAAAGATTCAAAAAAAATATATATATATATATAATCCTCTCTTTTTCTTTTTAAAAACCTTGAAATTATATTTAGGGTTCTCTAATCACCTGGATCTCGCTCATTGGATCTCAATTCGGCAAAACAGTTGTAGCGTTTTCAGAGTTCGCTCTCTCCGTCCGCCTATAGATTAGATCAATTCAATTCACTAAAACTAGGCATACTTCCAGTCCTGGCCTTGTAGCAAAAGACCTGATAATTTTTTTCTTTCTTTCTTTCACCTTGATCTCTTCGTTGCAAAATTTGTCAAATTCTGTCGTCCACGATGCTTTCGTAGTCTCACTATTCGTTTCATCATATGTTGATCATGTTTTAAGGCATTTGTGTTAGTTTATTGATTTAGGGATCTCCTAGTAGCTTCTGATGATGATGATGATTTACTTGGAAATGCCTGCATCATGTATGAATGCAGAGCTAGACCTATTTTTCTCAATGGTAAAAAGGCTGTTAGTATTCAACTATTCTCTCTATATGCCTTGTTTCTATGAGGCGGCTCTCTGTAACCACATTTTGTGCTATAAAATTTTATGAATAGAGCCGAATCTTTCTTTCTTTCTTTTCCTTTTTTCTGTCCTTGAATGGTTGAACTCTATCATTATTGGAGATAGTTTCCTATTCTTCTTAAAGAGAAGATAGTGAAATATTGATGTTTTTCATGGGAAAGCTTAGGCTCTGTTTAGTTATGAAAAAATGAGACTACCTTCTAAAAATATTTTCCATAGAAAACATAAAATAGTGTTTCATGTTTGTTGACCCCGCATTGATTTTGATGATCACAAAATAATTAAGTAGGTTACTGATGATTTTGGTGTAAATCAATGTGACTTGCAGGTATACAAGAGTCACCAAGAATATCTAAACAGATTTCAAACGTCAAAATCAATATGCGGTTCAAGAGAGAGAATCCCAGTATCTAAGAAGGACTCAAGGTCAGATTAAGTAAAATCAGATATTTGGCAAAATTATCAAGTATAGAAAGTTCAAGATTCAATGGTTTTCCATATCCGTAGAACAATTTTTCAAGTTTTGAAGACTTTGGTCAACTCCCACGGCAACTTGAAATGGAAGAATGAAGCCCTTGGCTGACCCACATGTGAGTTATCAAGTCAAAAATATGTCACAAAAGCTTTTACAGAAGAAAACCTTAGATTAGTCGGCTCTAGAGCCGACTACTGTGACCACACAGTGGTTTGGCACAAGGTAGTCGGCTTTAGAGTCGACTACTGTGGGACTTACAGTGGGTTTACCCACGTTAGTCGGCTCTAGAGCCGACTACTGTGGTGTTAGTCGGCTCTAGAGCCGACTAACTCAAATTTCGGGGATGGAAAAATCCTGTGTTAGTCGCCCGGGAGCCGACAACGCCCTAGGAACTTGCCCAATGGCTAGTTTTGACATTCCAACGTTCGGAAACGGCCATTCCAACGGTCCAATCCCTCAACCAACTATAAATACAAGTTAATGGGATATATTAGTATGAAGTTAAGTGGATTTTTGAAGGATTACAAGTGAGAAAAAGAGAGATTTATCAAGCCAAATCCAAAGAAAATTCAGCCTGCTCCAGTTTTCAAAAATCACTGTAGCTGAAGTTTGAAAATCCATTAAAGCCCATTCAAAGCTCCCACCAACCACTTCAGAAGCTTCATCAAGTGCTCTTAACTTCCAGCATTCAAAGAAATGAAGCTCATTTAAGGAAAAAAAGGCGTCAAAACTGTAAAGTGCTCTTTATTATATTTATTTGCTCATTAAGGAGCTATTCTTACTGAACTTGTTTCTTATTGTATCTTGTTGAGTTTCAACTTGATTGAAACTTGTGAGGGGTGTGCCAAACCCTTAATTGGTGGTTGTAAAGGCTCTCTTGTGCCTGAAAATAAGAAGCTAGATAAGTAAGCTAGGTTGTAATCGTTGGAGAACGATTAGTGGTGAAAATTTTTAAGGGATTCTTGGGGAGTGGATGTAGGTGCAAGGGTTAGCACCGAACCATTATAAACCTTTGTGTTTGTGTGTGCCTTCCACTGCTCTTGCTTTATGTTTCAAGTTTGACACTTCACTCACTCTTATAACTTTGCAAGTATTGCACATCATTGTTTAAATTTTTAAAAAGAACCTAATTCACTCCCCCTCTTGGGTTGCTTAGCTGGGCAACAATGTTCAAATAATAAAAATATATTATTTTATATTCAAAAATTAAAACATAAGTGTGGGCCATTTTCTCATATTTTCAAAGTAGAAAATATGCATTATTGATTCTTTTTTGAAAGCTCTCTCTCTCTCTAATGGAGGAAGAGGAGAATGAAGCTTTCTCTCGACTCATCTCTGAGCTCCAAGCCCTCCACCACAATGATCACAACGACCCCAACTCCCCTTCCACCTTCTTCGAGCCCTTCTTTATGACCCCTCTTCCTCCTTAATGCCAGTGATAGCGGCAGTGATGGCCACGATGGTGACCCCCTCTAAGATCACCTCACTGCCTAGAACCCCATCCCTTTCCTCTCCATCCTCCATTCCCTCTGTCACACCCTCAAGCCCATCTCTTCCCCCTCACCTGTCCTACCCCTGCTGCCCTGCTGATGCCTCCCATAACTATCAGAAGTAGAAGGCCAATCGGTCCCATGATGCCACTGCTGATGCTTCACTGGCTGACCACCAATTAGACATCGGAGATTTGTTGCCTTGAAGACTCGAACTACTAGACTTTGTTCTCTACCTCATCCAATTTATGGCACCCCTGATGGCCTCAAGTCGCTAATAGAGGTTGTGGTTTCCATCCTTGATGCCTTCGCTGGCCACCAATGACTACCAGACCTCTACTTTCGGATACTCTATGATTTGATCTTTAGGCCCGAGCTTGGAGATAGGATGCTTTCGGTAGTTGAGATCCTACGATCTTGAGCCCCGATAATTAATTTTTCAGTGAAATCCCTCGCTTCAGCCTTTTCCCTAGGGTTCCTTATGAGAAAGATGGTGCCATTGTATCGGAAGAATAATGAGGCGAGGAAGGCTCTCATGTACCTTTCAAGGTTCTTGGCGGTGAAGGCTCCCAAGAAGTCCGAGCTTAGAGCTTTGGCAGTTGATTCTATCATGAAGATTGTTCGAGTAATAAAAAATGAGGATCATGGTAGAAATCAGTAGTTGATATAGTCAGTTTGATTATATATTTTGAACACGAAATTAGCACCTAATATGGTCAGATTGGTTGTAGACTAGATACATTTTTGGGAGTGGATGCAACCTAGCTTTTTGATGATGATCAATTGTCTATTATTCAACTTACATAATTTTTAATATGTCGTAATTTTGCTTGCATTAATGTTAAAATCACAAAGATGCTTTCATAGCTTATTAGCCACATTCATCTATAATAGATAACGTTGCAAAATACAGAACAATTTGTTAGTACGGTGGCAAACCCTTTTAGGGGTAGATTGAGATTCGAAAAAATTCGATTAAAAACTATAGCCATAAACAAATTTAAAAATTGTTTATTTTTATCTATGTACGATAATAAGGTAGTTTTGACAAGTAATCTTAAAAAAAAAGAGAGAGAAGAAAGAAAAATATTGTTTTAATAGTTTATTAACTATAAAACAGTGATAAAGAAAACAGAACGGAAAACGAGCATTTTGAACATGGTTTTCAATTTTTAAATTTTATGCATATAAAAAACAACTATGGTATGATCATGTTTTCTAGCTTTCTAAATTGGAATATCATTTTTTATTTCTAACAAATGAATATATTTTCTAATTTTTTTAAGAAAAAAAAAACTAAAAATAGAGATAAAAATTAGAGATGAAAAATGAAAAATATTTTCTGCAACTAAAGATGCCCTTAATTTCTCAGCTCCTTTCAATTTGCCCTTTCCTTGACTTAGACGCTTGTCAGATTGTCAATGTTCTCATCTTTGTTGAACAGATATGGCAAGCACGGCATGCTTTATAATTGTCAGTAGGAATGACATTCCTATATATGAAGCTGAAGTGGGATCTGCACCTAAAGTATGTCTTTCTTCTTCTTTGACAGCATTTTGTAGCAATAATGATAACATCATATGAATGCAAACCAATGCTTAAGTTCATTAATTAGTGGACATGAAAGTCCTTTCTTATCTATAAGAATGATATCAAATAGGCACATTAGCAATGTAAAGAGCTCTGAAACTGCACATATATTTTTCGATGGATTTATGATGTCTGGTTCAGACATGTAGTATTGCTATTTCGGTGACATGGCTGGCAAGGACATGTAGTATTGCTATTTCAGTGACATGGCTGGCAAGGACATGTAGTATTGCTATTTCAGTGACATGGCGGGCATACTAACAATTCCCATCTGCATAATTTTATTTTCTCTCCCTCTCCTCCCCCCCCCCTCCCTTCTTCCCTCTCTCTATTTATTGCTATCTATTCATGTACAAGCATGAACACATGTAGTTGATCTCCATTAAGGAGGTAGCATCTTTTCTAAAAGCAAATCTTCCTGTGGAAGCCTTTACTTGACTTCGAGGTATGTTGTTGAACCTACTCTTCAAAGGGATTCTGTTTCAGTCTGACAATTTTGATTTCTTCCTCATGATTCGTGGCTGAAAGATGAATGCACGGTAGTTTCCCATATTATACTCCACCTCCATGTCTAGATTCTATTTCTAGAGGATATTTGGAGTTTTTTTTTTTTTTCTTTTTGCTTGAAGCTTAAATTGCAATTCCTGCTAGCCTATTAGGTGTTTTTTTAAAAAAAAAAAAAAAAAATAATTCCTCTAATTTGCCTTCTAGATTTCATGGTGATTGTCTTTGTTGCCTGACCTATTACGGCAATCCGCTAGCATTTGATTGGAGGTTTACATTAGCTTGAGAGTTCTTGAGAGTTGTTCTAGAACATTCTCTAACTAAATGGTGGATCACTTTCATGTATATGGTCAGCTAAATGGTGGAATAGGGCTTGCTTGTTAAGGTCAGAAGTTAAGGTATATGTTGTTGAACAAGCAACTCAGAATGGTGATAGTTAACATTCTTTAAACATCAATTTGATGGACAATTCCTCGTTGGTTGTGTTGTCATTCTTTCCACTAACTCATTAGATTATTTAAAAATATTGGTATCTTTTTTATAGGGTAATTTTGTAACTTTTTAATTGCACATAAGTTTCAAAAGTCAATGCTGCCTTGGTCTGCAAAATGGAAACGTGTTCTTTGCTTCATATTAACTCAACACCTTGCCATAAGGCATATTTTCTACATGATGTTGGACCTGCTAAAGGGCCTCAAAAGAGCTATCAAAAGAACATGATAGCATCTGTCATGTCTATGCTAAAAGCATTAATAACCTTTCTTTCCATTTATGCTTATTGGCACATAGATTTTGTAATGGAGATATTGTACGCACTAGTGAACCGAAAAGACCCATTTCTCTGGGCTTGACTGAAAGGGACAAAAAAAGGTTTGTAATTGTCCTTATTTGCAAATATTTCTTGTGAAAGTTGCTCTGTATATTAATTTGTAATATAAGGATGAATGTAATAATCGATATTATGGAGGAACGTGTTGGAAGTAAAGCATCTATGTAATCTCTTGGTGAGAACAAATTTCATGGAATGCAAATTTTATAGAATTAATGAAACAATACTCTCATCACAAATGAAACAAAGCTCCCAAGATGATGCTCTTGGGAGCTTTTTGTGATGAGCACTTGCTGTCGTGACACCAAAGAGAAAAATTAATAATAAAGCAACAAGGTTAATTATGTATTGAAACTTTGTGTAAGCTGAGTCTGTGCACACTGAGGATATATGGAATCAACAAGAACTTTGTTGCTGATGTGTGCTGGAACATGTAAAGAATGAGAATGACTATCTCATATGATGTAAAGGAATGATTGGAAAGTTATGGCTATGTGCAATGAGGATTGGTAGAGAAATTGGTTGGGAGAAGGGCTGGGAATTATGCAATAGTGTCAAGAAAGAAGAGAGATGACAAAACTTGGATGGAAGTTGGTGCCTGTGCAATATTTAAAATGTAAAGAAGAATGATCTTAATTTTATACTACAGCGCAAATGAGATTTTTAAACTTTGGCACTTATAAATTGTTTAGCTTTAGTCCTCTACTCATTATATGAGTAGACAGTGATGCCCTCTACTGCAAGAACTTCCTTTTGTTCTTATGTTACTTTCTTAGTTTTTCTGCAAGCTGTGTGGGAGAGTTAGCTAATGGATTCTCACACAAAAGGATGTACTATTGCGTGGCAGCCAAGACTTTGATGAGAATAACTACCTAATCATGCAGAGCGAGATATGTGTGTTTTCAATTTCTTCCATGTGAAGTGATGATCAGTATCTTAAGCAGCGAAATTAGTCAAAGTATTCTCATAATAGATAGTCTGGCAAAGGAACAAAAGGGTGAATTCATGGAGTAAAGCACCTGCTGTGCCAGAAGAAATGGACAAGCACTTATTATGCTTATCCTAGATGCAACATGGTATGGCTGCATGCTAATGCATGACAAGTGCCAAGCACTGGAACAGCATGATCTGGCACACCTGGTGCTAGTATGTGGCACGTGTCAGGCACTGACACAGGATGCCACTGCATGTACATGGAACACTTAAAACCTTGGGTATATCTAGAATCAAGGAGGGCCAATTGTTCCCAACGCTAGTCAAGAATGTGCTTGCAAGAGCATGAAGAAAAGGTGAAGGAAAGGGCCGAACTAACTATTGTCTACCAATAAGTTCTCAGTTGATCTGCACTGGAATTGCCATAAATGGTTATTGGAAAAAAAAATGAATTCTAACAGTACCACAAAGAGCTGTAAATAACGTTTCATGGCATGTAAATGATGTTGGCAGAAATTACATAGTTGAGTTTGTGAATAAATGACATATCTTGTTTCAGTAAACTATGGTGGCTTTGGTAGGTATTCTCTCTTTTAGCAAGATATGGAAATGTATTATGCACATCATGTATAGGGTCCCCCCTGGGCCAAAAAAAAAAAAAAGAAGAAAGATCAACATATTTATTACAACTAATAATATTATTACCCTCTGCAAGAACCATGTTACACATTATTTCAAGGCAAAACATTTATTCCCTTGATCATTATTTTATTCTGTATGATATGCAGCATGCGGTTTGATTCTTTAATAAATATTTTTGGTGAGATTAGATGATTGCTGGTCATGAATGTACTTTTGTGCTGTGAACAGTGACAGAGGGGTAAATGACCAAAATTTTAGGATACATGGAAATTAGGGCAGCCTTTGTTTGTTTAATGTGGGAAACAAGTGGGGTATGATAACTATTGTTTGGCCAGATTTATGAACTTTTCTTTTATTCTTTTATCAGAGAACAAATACCACCAGAATGAGATCCACCAGCAAAACTTATTCAAATTGTTTGAAAAAATGTATAGGGAAAAATAAAGACAGGTGAAGGAGGTTTGTTTATTTTGGAACAGCATCATTATATGCATGATATGTAGATTGGGTAGGTATGGAGTATGAAATGAAATAGCTTTTTGTTTGGTACAATGAAGGAGTGTGGAATTAAAAAGTTTTATTTTTGCTGTGGATTTATCCCTTCACAAGATTAGCTGGTGAAATAGATATCTGCAACATAGTTTCAATTAAATATGTTCTTTGCAATATTCTTCTCATATACGTGGCCATTACATTTTGTTGCTATGTAACAACCTTGAGCAGATCTTACTGTTAGAATCCGTACTGTTAATTTGTGAAAGAGCCTTCTTTATTTTTAGATTAGCTGGTGAAACAGATGTTTGCACCATTAGTCTAATCAAATATGTTCTTTATATTCATATTCTTAGTTTAGAATTAAGATTTTGTTGTTGTTGTTGTTGTATATTCGTATTCTTATATGCATGGTCATTGCTTTTTTATTGCTATCCAACAATCTCGAACAGATCTTGCTATCAGAATTTTTCCTGTTATTTGGTAAGTCATGTTTTTCCAACTGCATTATATCTTGCTATTTGGTGTTTATGTGACAGAAGGAAGAAGCAGCTCACCAGCACCAGTTTATCTTACATGCAGCATTAGATATTGTTCAGGACCTTGAATGGACAACAAGCACCATGTAAGTGTGTTTTCAGTTGTCTGTGTTGTCAATTTTTGACTTTTATTTAAGAATGTTTTCTTTATGGAGGCTCACATATCATGCAGACAATAAAATTTTGGGTCTTGTGATCCATTCTTAGAATTACATTCTCTAGCAACTGTCTCTGATGTTTTCATAATTTGTGCAGGTTTTTGAAAGCAGTGGAGAGGTTCAATGATCTGGTGGTATCTGTTTATGTCACTGCTGGTCATATCCTTACCATTAGTCATTAGTACATTGTTACACTGGATTCTGAACATGATGGGCAGACATGGTGAAGTTTATATTAAAAATTTACTATTAACAAGCTGTATATAAGATATGTTAGTTGCGGAAGATGCAAACCAGTTGTCACTTTTCTGTTTGACAGATCAGGAATAACATGTGTTTCTTGATTCTGTATTGATTCTCTTCTTTTTCTTTAGGAGTCAATTGATACTATTGAAGCAACCCTGATTATAAATGGGGTCATTATGTTCTGTTTCATGAAAGAAAATATTCTTTAAATAACAAAACCACAAGAATTTTCCATTGCTCATGTTCTTTAATATGGAAAGCTTTTAGACTTGCTAACATTTTTATTTGAATAAGTCAGCTGTCATTAACAGAGATTGCCACTTGCAATGCTTATTTTAATATTTCATTATGTACAATTTCTGTTTTCTTTGATCAACTGTATCATACACACTAGATTGATGCTGCTTCATGATTCTCGTAACGAGGATGCAGTAAAAAGTTTCTTCCAAGAAGTTCATGAACTATATGTAAAGGTAATATTGCTGCTGTCAACCTGTTATCTCTTATTATGTGACTTTTCTGCCCGTACCGTGTGCTTATGCAGCCAATATTGATTTGAGAAATGTTTTATGATTTTATACATTTTCTTTGAATTTTACTTGAATTTTTGTGTTAACTGAGGTTTATGGTGTGGAATTAATTTTTTGGCAAGTTTGCTTTCATTGTTCAATGTTCAGAAAGTCATTAAAAACATGGCATTGGTAGTCTATTGTTTGAGTTGAATTTTCCAATTTTGCAAAGTTTTTGCTCTCACTTGTAATATATTTTTCAATCTCTTTTAGCAATCATACACCTAAAGATTCTCAATGTTGAAATTATAAGTTTTTTTTTTTTTTTTTAAATCAATGAAAATCAAATGTGTCTATATTGGGTGGGAAATCCTTCAATCTGAATGCACTTAATCATGAATGCATCCAGTGAGACTTTCTCTGGTGTAAAATCTTTAAGCCAACGCATCAAAACTGTATTGTCACGTAGGGGAACATTTGTATTTTCAAACATACATTTTGTTAACTAATTTTCATTTCAGCAAATTTAGTAAACTCTATTTGTTGAAGTGATATGAAAAAGAATGAACTTTAGTGGTGATTTGAGAATTAGCTGTTATGATAATTAATTGAAATAAGCTTCAGAGACAATGCTGCATTATAGAATGTTATTTTAGAGATGACTGCAATTAATTAACAGGATGCTAGTTGGTGGGTCTGTGAATGAGAATCCAATGTGCTCATCAGATGTCGGACATGTATGTCTCATTTTTCATATATGTTGCAAAAGGATTGAGCATGCTGCTTGCAGGAGCAAGAATAAATTTACTCATTTAATGCATATACCAAATGGACAAGTCCGTGTACATTCTTCTTCATGGTCATGGGTGCTTGTGCCATGGCTTAATGTGTGCGAGAGACTGAGCTCTTTGACTGTGTTACTGAGCTATTTCACCTTGTTTGTTCACTTCGCATTAGTCTTTATGATTTAGATTCTTTATCTGCTTGCTAAAAGAACATTAGTCAGATTTGTAATGTATTTTATTTGGTCCTGCTTATGACCTTGTGAAATTTATTCACTTTCTCATAATTATTCATGATCATTTTTGGCTTTGTGTAGATACTCCTGAATCCTCTCTGCTTGGCTGGATCTCGCATCACGTCATCGCACTTGGACACCAAAGTTAGAGCTCTTGCAAGAAAATAATTATAGTGGCAGGCATCCTCCAAGAAGGGCTAAAGAAGTTTTGGCATCCTCCATCAAGTGTCATCTGTAATAGAGTCAATCTATTACTCAATTTGATATGGATGATAAATCTACTACCCAATTATTGATCTATATTTTAATATAATTTTTATTTGTCATTGAACCTAAGAAATTGCTAATTGGTGAAATCCTTGAGTTTTTTGTTTTTTGTTATATCATCGTCGTCGTCATCATAATATAATATAATATTATATTATATTATATATATTTTTTTTATCATTCGTTCCATGACAATCTCGCAAATTACTAATCCAAAACTGGATGTCAATTATTTAGCCCCCACACCCCCCCCCCCCCCTCCCTCCGGTTTTTTTTTTTTTTTGTTTTTGGGTTTTCCTCACCTAATTTTTCCTCGACATGTAAGCCTTTTAGATGCGAAACAGCCAGTTAACCTGGTTGGCATCCCTCCTACAGTTCCAACCTGGTGATGATATAACTCTATATTTTCTCAAAGAACCTTCTGCATAAAAAAACACAAAAGAGAATATATATATATATATATATTAAATATGGATAAAAGGACAGAATATTAACATCTGTAGCTATAATGTTATGTACAATCTCAAGCTAACAATGTTGGTGTAACAGGAATGGTATTCCATATCTCATGTTAAGGGGCTTTGCGTTGGCAGTTTATCTGTAGCAGAACGCCAAGTAATTTTCAGTTTCAAATAAATCAAATCATAAGATGATTCCAAATTTGTGGACCATGAGATTCCGCTGAAGAAAGATGCAATCCCACTCATGACTTCTGCAACGTTTGCTCCACCCCCACCGGGTAACGGTGCCAGACAATACGCTGCGGTCGGAGTGGAGTAATTTAAATAACCGAAAGCTGCAAACACCTGTGATTCTCAGTCTCGGTCCCACCGATTACTTGCATCAGTTTTTTGAGATGTTCTTTGCCTTTCTATTAACATAGATGTTATGGATTTGCCCCCTTAATCATCCGAATGCGGCCTCGCCTCAACATCCTTAATGCATGCGCATTCTACCTCCCTCTCTTTTTTCTTTCTTTCTTTCTTTCTTTCTTTCTTGATATTCAAACTTTCAATTATTACGATTCATTTTGATTTTTCTTCTCTTTAACATTAATTCTATCCTAAATCTCGACCGATACAGAGTCTTTTGGGTAACCAAATTTGGATCTCAATTAGAGTATATATATATATATATTTCTTTTACAGTCCTATTTTATTGGACCAAAGGAGAGAAATTTACTTTAACCTGTAGTCTATAGCGCATTTAAAAGAGCATAAATGCATTTGGAAGAGCGTAAATGAGGAGTTATTTCAACAAAAATCAAGTAGCTCTTGAAGTATTTTAATCCAAGCTTCAATCAATCTCAAGATTTCTTTAAAGCCTTATGTCTAACTAGTCATCCAGGAACCTAGGGATGCTCTTTGCCTACTTTTATAGGACCTCCAATCATGACTCTTATAGGACCTCCAATCATGACTTCTATTTCTTAGTATCTTGATTTTTGATAGTTCTATAAAAGGAGCTTCGATAAGAATTGGTTATATTCTTGGGGATAAGCTTTGTCAATTTATAATTATAGAGCAATTTCATTAGAAAATGTTTTGGTTCCTCAAGTTGAGTTAAGGGCAGCATGGTATGATATAAAAAGTTTTTTTTTTTTCTTCACGATAAAATTTTGTTATTGAAGATGATTTCAGTAATGAAATATTTTGAATTTAGTCCACCTTACTGCCTCCTTTCCTTGCTATAAAGTATTAGGAAGATGCTTTTTCTTCACAAAGCTACAGTAATTGTGAGACATGTATTTTTAAGAAGGGGGAACCAAAATGTTGATCTTCTCAGATCCTGTTGGACTGCATGCATTGAAACGACTTGCCTCCGGATATGATGTGTTCTATCTTAAGTGCGGATGCAACAAGCGTCTTTTTTTTTTTTTTTTTTGTCACTACTAAAGCATCCTTGCTATCAAAAAAAAAAAAAAAAAAAAGAGATATTGTTTCTTACACGGTTCTTCCGCCTGGCACAAGGGAGATAAAGGAGAATAGAACCGCTCCTCTCATATATATGAACAATACGGTCAGGCCCAACACATTTATGATACTTGATAGAAGCAACTGATTTATAAATCAAAAAAATAATGAGCATGCAACTTATAATGACCAACAGAGTCAATCGTAACCACTTGGCTCTTAGGAAATTCTTTTGAGCAGATGGAAGACAATGTGATACACCACCTATTTAGTTAACACATCAAAGTACCTTGGGGAATGAACTCTTCAGAAAGTGACTAATGGTAAATCTCCCCCTTCTCAGATAAGTGGAAAATGCAAAGTATGTGCTGTGATGCAAAATACAAAACAATCTTATAATTCTCTCAAAGCATTTTGCGTTTTCCTAGAAAAATATGAAACATTTAATTTTAATTGCTCGTGATGTTAATATTCTAAATTAGCTTTTGCACACTAGCCAATGAGAAGGATTGTATTTTGAGTAATAGAGCACTTCTATAGCTGATTCGATATGTGAACTCCTACAAAAGTATATTAAAAAAAAAAAAAAAAAAAAAATTTAAAAAGGAGTATAGAATTTTTTCGATATGTTCAAGTCAATCCAGAAAGTGAAAGGCTCAAAACTTCTTAGGTTAGTGTTTTAAAATTTTAAGCTGAAATTATGGCTTATGTTTGTTTGAGAGGTTTAAAGTTACTTTTTATAAATGCTCAATAATACTTTTTTTTCAGATTGATTTATTTAATAATGAATAATTTAGATGAGCTATATCTCAAATAAAGTGGCTGCTTTTTATGAATTTTTTTTTTAAAAATGGCAACATTTTTAATGAGAATCTCTTTAGGTAAGACAAGACTATGTATGTGATGAAAATCTATTTTGATTGAGGCTTTTTCTTTTTGAAAAGATATGTGCGATGTTCTAATAGGTCATTATGTATCACCTCTCAGCTATCCACCATGTGCGTGCGGCCATTAAATTGGCTTGCAAGGCCACAGCACATAATGTGGTATGATGGCATGTGGCAGCTTTCAAATCCCCTAAATTCTATCTGCTTGTAAACAAATGGAATGGATGTATTAGACCTCCATTGCTTGCAAGGGCCGTGGGTCTCTCCTAGTCCATGTTAAGCAGGTCGCGTATTTGTTTTTGATATGACCACCTATCTGATATCACTTAAACCAAAATTCATAAAAAAATTCAAAAAAAAAAAGAAAAAAAAAAGAAAAAGAAAAGAAGATTGGTCTTGAATGTACCTATTGGTCTATCTACAATTAATTTAAGATAGTTTGTCGTGATGAGGAGAGTGATTAGAGAGAGAGAGAGAGAGAGAGTAAGGAATTTGACGAAATGAATGTGATAGAATCATGCAACAGCAAGTTAAATCTAAGCCATCCACATTCATTCCCGTTATTGGAAGGGGGGAGAGGACTTGTCAGCAGGCTATGGACTGAAGTTCCGCTGGTCAGAGATAATGTTCTAATTTATTTTTATTTTATTTTTATTTTTATTTTTAAAAAATAAATATAAATAAATAAATAAATTGCTAATGAGAAACGCATGACGGTGGTCCAGTGAGTGGTTGGTTGGTTGTTTGGTTGTTTGGTTGTTTGGTTTCATCCTGTCCTTTTTTTCGTGGATGGATGATGGATGATGGATGATGGATGATGGATGGTGAGCTTTTTATTCCTTGACGTCGCAGTCGCTAAGGGTAAAAAGCCTAGCCTATAGATATGATAGACGAGGGGGGGCCGCCTCATTGAAGGGGAGGAGCGATGGAGTACGGCTCGTTGGAATCCAATCGTCCAATTTCGTTTCTTCCATTCTTTGGGTGGGTGGGTGGGTGGGTGGGGACCGACCGCTCGAAGGGTCACGGAGGGAGGAGTCTTGCAGACGAGTGAAATGATCAGCTTCAGGGCAGGGCCCGATGATTATTTATTAATGCTTCCCCAAAACATTTTATTAGTTTTAGGAACCCCCCAAAAAAAAATAAAAAAAAATAAAAAAAAATAAAAAAAAGGGGAAAAAACAAAAGATAAAAAGAGTAAAAGGGGGCGATGGGCGCCAGCCAGACGTACGTCATGGAGTGCCGCCCGCCCGCCCGCCCATTGATTAATTACGCGGGCCCAATTGGAACGTCAGTTAGGCATAGGTGAGCGGCTGGCTGGCTGGCTGGGTTGGAGCAGTGAAGCTTGCAGGAGGATAGAGTTGGGAGGGATCATCTACGATGAAGAAATTGAAAACCAAGCACCTCACAGCAGAGGGTGGTACAGCCCTGGATGCATGAGCGTCACCTCACTCACTCTGATTGATATTTAATCGAACGACTGACTCCTAAATCAGCGACATGATTAAAAGGGCTGGTTGCGAGGTTTCCTTCCAATAATAATAATAATAATAATAATAATAATAATAATAATAATAATAATAATAATAATAATAATAATAATAATAATAATAATAATAATAAAAGGGATCATTGTATCCCTTCTCCCTATCGTTCGTTCGTTCTTTCTTTCTTTCTTTCTTTCTTAACACCATAAGAGCAATAAGGCATGAAATATGTAAAGAATTAACGGATAGAAAATAAATAAAATTAAGAAGACAAAGGAATAGCCAAAAATGACGAACACGCCCCCGGAGCTTCACATGCGCAGCAACCCAATTATTTATTTCATTTGGCTACTACTACCTAGAAGCTTTCATTACCCGCTGGGAGTTTGACCCGTGGATTTTCGGATTATTGGACACAGCTACTACCATCACAATGAGAACCTTTACATGGACAGAAATCTAAAGGCATGTTTGGTTTGTGGGCACCTTTCCTTTTTTTTTTTTTTTATAAAAATAATTTTAAAAAAAAATCCTAATGAAAAATATGTTTAGTTGTTGAAAATAAAAATAATTTCTTTTTATAGTAGAAAACTGAAAATAATTAATATATATATATATATATATATATATACTTTATTATTTTTTTATTAAAAAAAGAATGAAAAAAATAAAAATAAAAACTTGAAACTACAAAGATGAATAATATCATCTCTATTTTTTTAAAAGAAGGCATTCATAACAAAAAAAAAATAGAAAAAAACAAAAAAGAATGATTCTTATTCTCATTTATTAAATACATTTTTTAGAAGCTAGAAAATAAAAAATAAAAATAAAAAATATTCTTGAAAATCGAATGCAATCTAATCTTGCCTTTGTAATCATATTTTTTTTGTTAGAAGAGAGAAAGGCTTTGTTGCCAAGTTTAATTATGTCTTTTTTAAAAAAAAAATAAAAAAATCGTTGATTACCCATCATTGATCAGTCAACCGGTCCTACATGATAATAGATGCTTAATGTGGTATGTGAGAATATAATTTCAATGGGGGATCTTACATATGAAGTCAAGCCATATAACATTCAATCAGTCACCAATTTCCACGTAGGACTAGTGATTTGAATTGAAACAAGTTTCTTTTTTTTCTAAAAAGAAAAAACTTAAAACATTGGTACATATCTTTATTAATTTTTCTTTACTTACACTGTTTCTTGCAACTAGCTTGGAACTTGTCATGCATAGCTACAATATAAATTGCTTCCCACATTTAAAAAAAAAAAAAAGGCACATCCTACTCTCTCTCTCTCTCTCTAACATGGGCAGTATAATACTATTGCAATGCAAATATAACTTATAAATCAAAAAACAAAATATTAAGTAGAGCTTAAGGAAATGAAAAGGAGGAGCCACAAAAGAAATTTCCTTAATGATGATAAACATGGGTAACCATCTAATGTATAGTATCATTAGTCTTTCTAAATATACAAGTAGCCTTGAAAGAGGGGAAGTCAATTTTCAAACATCTAGAATAACAAGTGAGTAAATGAGTATAGTTGGACTTTCAATTATTTCTATCAACATTTCTTGCCGTAGTTGGCTCAAACATATTCTAAAGGACGAGTAGAAGTTGGGTGAATATCATAAAATTGGAGGCCATCTAGAGATTTTACCAAGAAAAAAGAAATAAAAAAAAAAATGTCATGATCCTAACTAAAAATCTTTTAAGTCAAAAACTTGACAATTGCTGCATAGTTATAAGAAATTATCTCATAAGTATACAAAATATTCATCATGATATCAAAATTAATAAACTAATTAGGAAATAAAAATAATTTTCAAAATCTCTCTTTTGCATCAATCAAGTGTTCTTCAACATTAAAAATGAAAATATACTAAAATATTAATCTTAATTCATGTTGAAGGTTCAACTCTCGCAACTAATTGCTCTCCCATTAGTTTTCCATTAGAATCTAATTTTTTTGAATTTGAAAAGAGAAGGAGATCAAATAATAATGTCGATAGCTTAGCAAGCCCTGAACACCTTAATTAGATAATTCAAATAATAAGTTAGCAAATTTTTTGAATAACGACATGCATACGAATAAATCTATATTTTCAAGTAGTAAAGATAAGAGGATCTGTAACTCTTAAATATTCCGTTCATATCTATGGCTCTTAAATATTAAGTTTATATTCATAATAATTAAATCTATCGTAATTCATTTCAATAGCTAGTTCGACTATGCCCATGAGCTCAGAATAAATCGAATGCCAATGCATAACTATAAACTGGTAAAGTGCTTATTCTATGTATAATCCCTTTTAATAAGATATCCATCCAACATATAACCCATATTGGTAAGGTGTCTAGCTAATATATGATCCTCTATAGGCAGGACGTCTATCCAATGAAAAACCAATCAATTGGATATGTATCCAATATATGATCCCCTATGGATAGGATGTCTATCCAATGAAAATCCAATCGATTGGGTATCTAATATAATTAGTTGAGGTTCACAATCCAAAACATATTATATATATTCATAATTTATATAAATAGCAATTCATGGACATACAAGCATGTCCAATACCGGATTCCATTACATATATACATAATTTCTAATAAAAAATATATTGATAAAAAATCATGCTTTTCTTTTATTTAGAAAACATGAGTTCATAAAATTCATAAATCAAATGTTAATTAATCTTAATTCATTTGATACTAATATTTATTAAAAATAAATATATAAAAACTCCAGAAAAATTGAATCGTCGCTTACTTCATAGGAAAGGTTCACAAAAAAATTGAATTAACTTAATATGTCACTTGCAAAATAGCAAGATAGAATTGATATGGATTCTCTCGAGAGAAATGAGGGTCTTGAATGTTTAGAGATTGATATAGGCAAGCTGATATAGGAGAGCTAATTATTGGGTTTATATCTTGCAAAATCATGATCTCACGTTATGACGAGTAAGAAATCTCTTCAAATAAAAAATCAAAGAAAATATTTTAAGAACCTTGTTGATGAATTTTTTTATATAAAAAAATTTAATTAGAGCCTACTTATAGAGTGACCTCTTACATCCAATGAGCTTTCTACTTTTCATAGGATACTAATTTTTTAAATCTAATAAATTTTTATTTCTAGTAGGATGTTGATTTTTTTTTTTAAATTGAAGAGACAAATATTAAATAAATACATAAAAAATAGATTCATAACTCCTATTAGCCTTCTAATTTATCTAATATGAGTTTTTAAAAGCAATAACATAAAAATACAAGAAAAACATCCTTCAATTATAGGCCTTAAAATGATCTTACCATAATGTTTTAAAATTTTATCAACATTAATATAAATCTCATTAAATTATTCATAACTTTCTCATTTGACCTCTATTTTAGGTGCTTCAAGTTACGCTGCAAAGTTAGCTTGGTATTAGATGTCATGAGAATGAATTTATTTGAAAATTTTAGTTAGACTAATTTTAATATAATTTCCTTTATAATTGATGTGAACTAGATCAAGATATTAAATTCTTTTCTTAAATATATATATATATATATATATATATATATATATGTTCTGAAAATTCAGATACTTAGGGTTTCAAAAGGTTGGAATACTTCTACTTCATGTCCTCTTCCAAACACTATATTTAAATAAAATTTTGTGAGTGTTATTATATCCTATTTAAATTATTTTTAAGCTTTCATTTCAAATGATTCAAGATATTAATCCTGATGCTATGAGAATGAATTTGATAAAAAATATTAGCTGTATCAATTTTATTAAAGCGGATTGAACTGAAAAATTGGCGCCAGCCAAAGAATTTGTAATTCAGATTGTGCTATTCAGATAAATTTTCCATCCTCCGTTCACTTGTGCTCAATAATCAGCGCGATGTACCTGAGACGAATGATACGATAATCATCAGTTATTTCGGTGGTGAACCGATGTAGCAGAGAGCCGTTTGGATATGATATGCGAGGAGATAAGAATGAGAGACTCAGACAAACGGATTGGGTTATGACATGACATCAAGGTGCCAACATCGAGATGACAAACAAGACATGACTACCATTATATTTATATATATATTGTCATCATAATTCATTATGTGATCAGTGTACAAATATAGAGAGGTCATGTCAAGTAATTAAACTACAAATGTGCGTATAATGACAAAGCCAGAAGCGGAGGATATATAAAAAAAAAAAAGAAAAGAAAAGAAAAGAAAGGCTCGTCGAATTGAAGCACCATTTATTTAGATGATTATCAATCAATCGCCTTAACATGCTCTCCAAAGTTGACCATTCGGTCTGAAAAACAGATACCAAGCCAAAGGGGCCTCGCACCATGGCTGCTGCTTATGCTAATGAAGGGAGAGGAGGTCGAGGAGAGGAGAAGGAAGAAAAAGGAAGATAAAAAAAAAAAAACTTAAGAGGTGAAAAAGAAAGTAATAATTAAGATCCGAATGCATGGAGAGCGAAAAGGCTTTATCCATTGATTGGTTTCCAGTTTGGTGTAAAATAAGTGTTCTCTTGATTAAAATTCAAAGATGAAAGCAAGGAGGCTAATTTACAACTTTTGAGGCCATCGCTATCTAATCTATACCGCAACCACCACCAGCAGTAGCAGAATTCAGTTTAATCCCAAAACAAAATTCTCTGTATATGTATCTCCCACTTAGCATGCACAACAATAAGTAGTTAAAAGTTTATTAAGAAGGGAAGAAAAAAAGAAAAAATTAAGAAAAAGAAAGAAAGAAAGGAAAGAAAAGAAAAGAAAAGAAAAGAAAAGAAAAGAAAAGGTGAAGAGAAGATAATCAGCGGTGTCGGAGTTTGTTGGGCTTGGAGTTGTGGTCCGGGTGGCCGGCGGGTTTGTTGGCGAAGATTCCACAGAAGCCGCAGCCAGAGAGGCGTGGGGAAGGCGGGTCGAGGGCGGGCGAGACGCGGCCCGTCCGGTAGACGGGGACAGGGCCCTCCTCCATCCGAGCGTCGGCCCCCTCCTCGCCTTTCTTCTTGTTCATCATCTCTTCTTCTTCTTCTTCTTCTTCTTCTTCTTGTTGCTGTTGGTGCTTCGTCTCCCCGGGAAGGAACCGATCCTCCCAGACCAACCCAGATGAACCCGACCGTCGAAACGTCTCGGTGGATCTCTGTAGCCCTGCTGATGCCATCCCCTTCTCTCTCTCTCTCTCTCTCTCTCTCTCTACTACCTCTTCTGAGAATTTGGTTTCTTTCGGGACTCCCTAAAATAATAGCAATCACAGTGAATCATGCTGTCTTTCCGCTCGCGGATTTTTCGTTTCCCCCCGCCCCCCTTTGAGATAAATGATCAAAAGAAGAAGATATGAGAAAGATGGGAAGCCGCCGAGTCAAAAAGAACAAGAGAAACATCTTTTAATAATGTGAGGCAGACCAGACCCCCTTTTTTTTTAATACTCCATATTTTATATCCATTTTTATCATTTCTCGCCATTCAATTTGGACTTGCCTTCGTCAACGCCATGACCAGCATACGCCTATCCAACTGCTCTCACCACTTTCACCATATTTTTTTTTTTTTTTTTATGGTGCCCAGTTCGCACGGCAACTAAAAAGGCTGAACGAGACAAAATTAATATATATATATATATATAAAATACACCAGCCATTTAGGATTGTTTTTTTTTTTTTTTTTGACTGTTACTCCGTGAAGCAGAATCGAGCAGTCCAAGCCTTTTCCATATGGCTAAAATAACAAAGCCAAATGAGCAAATGTTACACTTCCAAGCATTCATCTGTAACATTTGTACCATCCAAACAAGAAAGATAGTATAACCGCGTTTACGGAAAAAGGAGGAGAAAAATAGAAGCCACACAACAACAAAAGAAACGAAAGGAAAGAATACAATATTTTGCAACTAATAAGAAGAAAAACAAGAAGACGACAGGAAACGCAAATTCCAAATACTCCAGCACCAATTCAACGATCGGAAACTTGATAAGACAACATTTAGATTGTGCTCCTCAATCCTCTGGCATGCATGGATCGATGACGGGAAGTGGGCAGAAATTTACCGGAACGGAATTAATTCTCATCTGACCTGACTCCTTAGTCAATGATGCATGCAACGCAACTGTTCGAAAATAATATGTTACTCATATTTGTAAATAATTTTAAACTCTATTTAGAGATATAAAAAATTTTAAAAAAAATTAAAAAAAAAAAAAAAAAAGAAAGAAAGAAGAAGAAGCAGGCAAGACTTTACTGTCGCTTGAGTGCTCACACTTGTGCATAACGCAACATTATTGTTTAACTGGCTAAGCTAACATGCATACTATCTTTAAGGTAAAAGTTCAACCAAGACTTGAATTATTGGATTTCATTGAATGCAAGTTGACTTATATTAAAACATTTAGCATAAAATTATTCAAAAGTCATAAAAATTTAAAATTTGATATTTTAAAAATCATAATAAAATAAAATTTTAGAAAAATAAGCCTATTAATAAAGAACTCATGCAAATCTTTACATAGCGTCAGAAGCTGGTCTAGAATAATAAGTATTGCTTGATCTACCCCTTAGTATTACCTCAAATATTTTTTTAATAATATTTTTTTAATATATCATGTTAGAGACTTGACCTTCTTCTTGATGAATGAAATTGAAATATATATATATATATATATATGTTACAGACCTTAATTAAATATAAAGGGGAGCACACTAACTGCACATCTATTCTTTCATAAGGGAAATATAATAGGATAATCATTATTAATGATTATAACCAAATTACAAGCATTTCTTAGGATATAGGTAATAATGCTGAAGAAATAATATAGATTACCATGCTATTATGAAGAAAATCTAAAGTGGCAATAATTATAAAAGAATTTAAGTAATAATTTGAAGACATAAAACATAGCTGGTAGGTATTTTCTCTCCTTCTAGCGCAAGAGTTTCAGGCAATCTACTTATGTGAAACAATGATGGCAAATAAATGAAGAAAAAAGCTATTTAATCGAATGAAAATGCTAAGATGCATTTATTTATTTAATTTTAAAAATATCAACCATCTAAATTCTGCTTGTAAGCATTCAGTCGGGTAACTGAGAAATGTATGAAAGCTTTCGGCCGAGGTCAGTAGTTTAATTTAACCGCAGATGTTTTGAGTTTAAAACCTGGATAGCAATCAGATAACTACTTAATTATATATATATAATATATAATATATAATATACCAAGACAGTGGTGTGGTGTGCGCGTCGGCATTTTAGGAGTGAAAAGGATACTGGGGAGTAGAGTAGCAAATTGCAAAGAGCGACGGAGGGTAGCGGAGCTCTCCTCGTTCTAATGGTAATAGGTGGTGCCATGCAGCCTGCCTGGGTCAGTCAGACTCAGACCGTGCCCCATTAGCCATTAGCATCAGCCTCCCATCCCCATTATTCCATAGATGTGGAGTCCGGTCTTCTTTAATGTCGGATTCGGATCCATGTAGTTTGCTCGGATCCGACCTGAACCCAGCCCCGTCTACACCGCCAAGAAACCAACGAACTGGCGGCGTCCGACTCTGAGAGCAACGCCCACCCTCCATCCGATGGCATCATCCTCATCTTCATCATCATCATCATCGAGCAGCAGCAGCAGCAGAGTCTCCTACTCCTACATCGCCTCTCGTATATATTTCCTTCTCATCATCTTCCAAATCCCTCTTTTCAGGTATGTATGCATCAAATTAACCCTCCTTCAAACAAACAAACAAACAAACAAAAAAAAATCTCTTGCCATTATCACAGCTTTGAATCGAGCATATTTTCCGGATCCGGTGATGAATGGATGCATGTTGAAACGAAATTTTGCTGCCTTGACCTAGCACTAATATCTCAGACATTTGAATTCTAAGCCCTAGACATCCATCCCTCTAAGTAACTATTTTCTTTCTTTCTTTTTCTTGTGGGTTCATTTCTGCTCCAATTTGTCATTTTTGATATGGATCTGCTGCCTCTGTCCTGGTCAACAATTAGACCCCTTTCTGTGATCGAGCATGCCTTAGAATTTAGATATCCAATAAGAACACTTGAATTATGCTTTTTATTCATGTTAATAGGATATAACCTAGCCACATATTTGTCTTGCAGCCCATCTAACAAGTACGTATCGATCTTCTTTACCATCAAATCCATTGTTTTTTTTTTTCTTTTTTCCCAGTCTTAATATATCTAAAGACTTACACAATAAAATGAGAGAGAGAGAGAGAGAGAGAGAGAGAGAGAGGGGATATCCTCCTCCTGTTCGTTATACTTTAATCTCAGAATAAAATGAGAGATTTTTTTTGATAGACATCTATCTTGAAAGCAGAGGATCTCATTGCTTTCAGAAAACCCCAAAATCACCTGAATTAGGGGCACAATTGTCTCCCTTCTGTGTTAGCGATGGTCCAGGTCTCCTAATGGGAGTTGGGACTCTATCCTACTTGATAGAGGTTGACTCGCATTGAACGGTAAGATATAGAATTTTGAACCAAAATTTACTATGCATTCAGAAACGCTCTCTTTACTTCACTTCTTGCAAAGTCTTCACATTTGTTCTGGATGGAGGAAAAAAAGAGGACAACTCAAACATTACTAGATATTGGTAAGGTCGGTTTGCTGAATGATTTGAGGTAGTAAATGATCATGGGCTGTGGTAAAAGTAAGACTTAATGAGTTTGTTGTTTTGAGTAACACAAGCCAAATGTCATATAAAGGATATTATTAGATGAAAGTTTTGAAAAATGATGAAAGGCTGAGTGTGTTGAACAATGAATCTGAAAGGCTTAAAGTGTTTCAAATTGATCATGGTGCAAAGTATTTTTTTTTTTTTTTTCTTTTTAATTTTTTGTTGATCCCTGGTGTTTACTTTATATTATGTTTTATATCATTAGTAAATATAAAGGGATAAAACTATAAGATGCTCTACATTTTGCTACTGGCTATGAGTTATGCTCCTCTATAATGGGATATTTAACCACATGACTATGATTAATTCAGTCTTGAGCTCAATGAGTGTTCTGACACCTTTCATGGCATGTCCTGAAACCTCTATTTATGCTGTAATATCTTCCCTCAATCGTTATAAGTACTCTGACAGAATTTTCTTTCCACCTATTTTGTATCCCTACCTGCAACAATGCCATCTGACACCTCTATTTTGTCCTGCATGTATATTAGGAAATCCTAGTAATCAAGTCTGAATATGATGGGATCTGAGTTTAAATTTGCTTCAAGTATTATTTGAAATCTACTGGTTCTAGATTTGGCTAAACAATTTTTTTTTTTTTCTTTTTCCGTGCGACCAAATACAAGCAAACCATTCTCTAGTGTAATTTGCCATGTTCAATTTTTGAATAAATCAAATGCTAAACTGCAACATGGACTGATTGCTGTGTAATTTGCCATGTTCAATTTTTGAATAAATCTCAAAGATAGCCAAACTAATGCTGATTTTCCCATTCTCTAGTGAATTCCAAGTATGAGATCTAGCAAATTTTAATTTGAATGTTTCACTTTCTGAATTCAATGTTTATTGTTGCTGCTGCTTTATCTAATGTATCATGATGGGTTTGGGCCAGAAGATATTATTTTCTTGGCAACTATTATTCAAAAAAAATAAAAGAAAGGAAGACTTCAGATAACATCCCTTTGGTTATGTTTTCACATCTGAGTCTATAAGGATACAAATTTGAGCATTCAACTAATGCATATACGGATATGGATAGACAACTATCTGATTTGTGTCTAAATATCCGGTTCTATTTGTAATCTCATTTAATCCTAAATAGCACTCGTAAACTTTTAAAAGGAATAAGTGGCTATCATTAACATTTTATTGACTTAATTTAATTTCCATTCAGTGATATCTTTGATTTGATAATCATAAAAAGATTAATTATCCTACTTTTATTTGTATTTATATCCATAGTTTCAATATCAATATCCAATTTGCATCGGTATCCGCTTAAGCAAAATATGGATATGAACTTTACATCTGATTGATATCCATTTCTGCATCCGTATTTCTTAAATAAAAACATACATGGATAACTGATATTCAATCAACATCTGATTGGTTTTGCAACTTTAGTCCAACATGAACTTCTACAATTTTTAACTCATGAATATGTATGGAGCTTGATTAAAAAAAAGGTAGGATAGTTACAAGAGAGATGGCACAGTCATTTTTTTTTTTTTTTGTATTGAGGACAGGGGGGCAGAAAAGTTGGCGTAGAAAGCTACTCTTTGAATTCAAGCAAGGGAATCATACTCTTGCAATGGTGTTCTGGTTTTGTTATAAGGTGTGATGATTGGACTTGAATTTGTTTTTGCGGTTCTTTCAGGGTCCAATGTAGATCAGGGATGTGTACAACACCAATTCAAGTGACATCTTCACAATTAATTGCAAATGAAATATTCCCTCCATTTATTGTGAAGGCTCTCCTCTACCCTGGAGCTATAACGAATGGTCTTCTCACAAACATGACCTTCCCACGCTGGGACAATTTGCTTCACATGTACAACCTGACAGAGGCTAAAAATGCTTCAGCAATAGTTGATCTGCAGCGCCTAGAGGTTTGTTAATTTGTGCAATTCCCACGTTCCATTAACATGTGCCATTGAATTTTGGCTCCAGCAAATAGCTGAGTTTGTCTGTTGCCTTACCAGGTTCTTGCTGGAAGCTACTTCTCCGTTGCAGGTGCCTTTGTAGGTCTCATAAATCCTGGGAGAATGACCTTATTTGGGACTCTTTTAGTCGTTTGGGGCCTGGTAAAAGAAGGGATTCTTGGAAAACCAGTGAACACCGATCCAACAAAAGCTGTTTATGTCTACCCAACTATTGTTGTTGCACTAATATGTGCCTTTTCATCTATAAGATACAATGCGAGGAAGTCAGTCACAAGTGGTCAGGTTGCACCTGTTGCAAAGCCACTAAAGAGCTCAGCCAAGTTGAAACTGAAATAGATGATGTATGAGGATGGAAGGATGGCTTTCTCCATTCAAAAAGAAGAAGGGGAAAAAAAAAAAAAAAAAAAAGATGCAAGAATGGCTTCTGTTTGACTGCATCAGATTATCTTGCTTCTGGTTGGCAAGAAGCCAATTTTAGAACTTAGATCTTGTTACAATGCTGTACTAGTATGCCCTTTGTGAGACAGGAGTTGACAAATAATTTGGTCGTGTGATTTTGGACATTTGAACTCTAGTGCCTGTGGCATGTACACAGGATTCAATGACAATATGTTGGCTTTTGAAGCAGTTTCAATTGTTGCCATTTCGAAGCATGTAATTAGTAATCCAATTTGCTTCAAACGGATGCAGGAGAAGATGACTTTTTGCTGCAGTTGGTCCCGTGGTTTCTAGAGAGGCCATGAGCAGATCAAGCGCCCCCACTCTTTCTCTTTTTTTTTTTTTTTTTTTTTTTTTTTTTTTTTTTTTTTTTTTTTGGGGAGCCCTTCTCTTTGCTTACGAAATACAGCAATCTGGATTAAATCTGGTGATGAGTGAAGATCCGTTTTATGTTTTGGAGAATGAGCGACATGGGAGCAAATGAGAATGCATGGAATGCAAGATAAGTCCCTTGTTATTATTATTATTATTTTTTTCCCCAATTTTGCATTGCAAGCCTTCGTCTTGAACAATAATTTAGCACAGTGGTCTTACCGGGTGCTATGCGCTGCCTCAGCCTCGAGATATTGATTGCATCCTAGAAATTCATCCTGAAACCCATCGGTACTGTTGGAGACTTGAATCTCATGTAAATTCTAATCTTTAGTCAGAAGATAGGATGAAAATACATTCTGGTCCTCCAAGTGGAACGTGATATCTCAAATCATGCATGCACAGGATAAGGTGGTAGTGGTGGCGGCGGTGGTGGCTTGGCTTGGTGATTTTTCCCACTGGAGGTCTGATTTTGTATGCAGGGACTCGTGGGTTGCCTAGCTTCGGGGGAGGAGGAGGAGGAGGAGGAGGAGGACTTGGTATCTTGCCGCTGGCCTTTGGACTTACCGAGCTGATGTCGCCCACGATGATCTTAGCTAATTAGTCTATATTTTGGTTTTGTTAAGAGGATTTGCAGTAGCAGCAAATACGGTGTTATCTAAGGGAGAAAAAAAATAAATAAAGGGATGCAGCGGCAGTCGGTCTTGCAAGCCAAGGGGCTGCAAATAAATGCCAAGAAATATAATGTACCGTGACTTTAGTTTGCTGTACCGGCGTTACACCACTAATACGCGACCGTGTTTAAATTTTTTTTTATTTTTTATTTATATTTTATTTATTTATATTTATATATTTTTTTTAATTTTTGGGTGCAAGAGGAGAAAGGAGGAGGCTGAGTAAGACGATGGCAAGACGAAGACAAAAAGGAGCGGGAGCCGAGTGGTCCAGAAACGGCTGGGGACATGGGGGCCAGTTGGAGCCAGGGAAGAAGAAGAGGACGGGTGGGTGTTGGTGAGAAGGAGAAGGTATTCTCGTTCTCGAGACGATGGCTAGATAGATATAGGGGAGGAAGAGAATAATAATGCCCGGGAAGGAGGGGGACTTGAGCCTGGATGGATCGTGGCGCCGAAAGAATTTGGACGTCTGGGAAAGAAATCCCCTTGAGGCAGGACAAAGGCAACCGGCAAGAGGGGCTCTCTGCGTTGCGTTGTTGTTCCTGGCAGTGACGGTGGAGCCTGAGGGCAATGGCCGGCTGGTCTGAATGGAAAGGAGGAACAACAGTGAGTCAAGAAGGCCATCTGCTTTTGCTCCTCCCTCTATCTGGCAAAGATCGGAGAAGGTTATGCTCATCGATGAGGGACCGTGCGGCTTCTCCTCCAGGGCGGTTGCTTCCGATGCGGCGGCTACCTTCGTCACTTCTCAAACGATTGTACAGCAATGATTTGGTGTGCAGAGGATGCTTTGAAGTAGGGCGCTCAGAGAGAGAGGAGGTGCCACCAGATTCAAAAATCTTCGCCTCCTTCCAAGGATCTGTTCATTATGGGGGTTGGTGGGGGTCATATCGGCGTCTCTGCTTGTAGATGATGGTCACAGGAGCTCGTCATGCTCCCTGAACCCACTTAACAAGGCTGTGCGGCATGGCTGCTGCATATTCTTATATAAGGCTCTAAAAGCATGCGAGATAATTCATCCTCAACAAATATGCCACTTAAATTATTATATTATTTTCAAGATAAAATATGTTTACATAATTATTAGCGTACAGTCAAATTTATTTACAAGATTTTTTTTTTTTTTTTTTAAATCCTACTCTACCGTCAAATCTTCAGCTCCATAAAAAATAGGATAGCTCAATAAAAATGATTACACATACATATGATATGCAATAATATATATATATATATAATAAAATAAATCATACCGCAAAACATCATCCTATAAAACCATGTATCAATCATAAAAAAAATTGTTAACAATTTTTAGCATTTATAGCATTAGATGGCAATACCTCAACATCAGCCAATATATGTCTAAGTGTTATAAACCTACCAAGTATTATAAACCTAAGCCATTTATTGTTCTAAGTTTAAATTGGTTCTACATGATGCCAAATCCGACTACTAACCTAAGCCGTAGTTAGTGTTGAATTTATACAGTGCCATTAGCTATAAACTGTAATTAGTGTCATATTTATACAACATCAATAACTATCAACTTAGGCCATAACTACTATTGCTCACACAGTGCTACTAGCCATCAACTTGATTGTACCCATGCAATCCAATAACATTTCCATGATTAATCTACATATCCTTTCTTACATCTGCCTCATAACATCTTTTAATATCTTAATATTCAATGCAATTTTCAACTCTACACCATAAATATTATCAAACTATATTATCTTAATATAGAATGTATCATATCTATATATGCCCAAAAATCATACTATCATAACTGAAATATAAATTATATCCATACGTAGTTAAAATATATCGATAAAATAATTAGTATAAAATTATAATGCTTGCCGTTAAAAATATACACAACAAACCATCCATATCTTGTAAAAATATAGAAATGAATCTTATACCTATAAAATGTTAAGTAAGATTGATATACATCCACAAAGGCAAAGGTAAGGTTCTTACCTTTATTTGTAATCTAGAAATCCAAAACTACAATCCATCAAAATCCTTTGCATAAATATCAATGCAATTAGTCCTTCTTATTCTCAAATAGGCGATTATCTATAATGATTAATCCCAAATTCATCATTTACTCTTCAATCTAGTTAGATCATGATTAAAATTATCTTGAAAGAAAAATTAAAGAGCTGAGTATGAGAAAAAGCATGTAAGGTAAAAAATGATTTAGCCCTTCCACCTTTTATAGGTGATGAGGATGAATGTAAGTAAAAAATTTTATTCTTAAAGCCATTCATGTTGAGCTACCATATAATAGCCATTAGCCTGAGAATGAAATGGTTATTCATATTAAACTATTTTAATAAATATTTTGCTTATATATTTAAATATACATGAATATCAGCATAACTCCCAAGGTGACCGAACATTAAACCCAATAAGGGTAATTCATTATTATCCCTGTGCATTAAATATTTCAAAATAAGGGATGTGAAATTTGAAAAATATTATAGGAAAATTTTGAATCTTATGATAAAATGATTAATATTTCATTCTCCCTATAAATATCTTTGGTCTTTAGTAAAATCATGGGCGGGGAAAAATCACTTTCCGTGCACTTACTTCCCCTTAAGGGGGAGAGAGTGAGGAAAAAAATAATAAAAAAGAGGAGGAACGCGACCGGCAAGCTGCTGGCCGCCGTGCCGTTATTTTCTAGGAAAGTCTATCAACTTAAAAAGGGATTGGAGATGGCGATTGGGGAGAGAGAAGAGAATCTTGTTTCGTCTCCCGTCATTCTTGTCACCTCCTCCCGAGAGGGAGAGATGGAATCCAATATCAGCACGACCGACGGCCGGCAGGCAACGCATGAGCGACGAGGATTAGAGCAAGAGGGAGGATGAGTTAATGTTGTTGGAACATCAAATCTTTTTCCTATCTTCTACTGTATCCTCTTTTGGATTCTTCTGGTGACAGGTAGATAAGAAGAGTTGAACAAAGAGAGATGATATTTGGATTCTTCTAAGGGAAGGTAGATTAAGAGTTTAGACAAAGCGAGATGATCATCTTCTATTATTGAGACTCCTCTGTGCCCTTCTTTGTCTTGTCTTTTGAAGAATCTTCTCAGTCCTGGAGCGAAGGGATGTCTCCTTTCAGCTCATCCCTTGCGCCCCCTTAATGAAAAAGGAAAAAAAAAAAAAAATCAAATCTTGACGACGGAAACTTGTTTTTTTCTGCCGTAAGCCTAGATTTTTTCCCCCTCTTTCGCCCCCACCTTGGTTTTGAATCACGGATTCTAGGGCAAGGGGTTTCATGATTGGTTTCTCGGGGTTTCTGCGGTCGGTATCGAGCGAAGCAAGATCCTGGACGTGGCTTCGTGTTCTCGAGGAAGTAAATGAGAAGGTGTGAATCTTCTTTAATTTCTATGGCGTCTGTGCTTCGAGAAGTTTGGTTTGAGGGAAGATTAGAAGCATTCTCAGAAAAGTTTTGATGGTTAGAGCTGAAATCTTGGAATTCCTTAAAACCTATCTACTTTTCTTTTTTTCTTTCTTTCTTTTTTTTTTTTTTTTTTGTGGTCTTGAAATCAGATCTCGAGTGCTTGCGGGGCCGTAATTTTGAGAGCTCCAGAGCATAGAAAATCGAGTGCCGTCCTCGGACGGAGGAGGAGGAGGAGGAGGTTACCATAGAAAGGCACGCGAGGCGAGGCGAGGCGAGGCGAGGCAGGATGATGTTGGATGGGGGCATGAGCATTTCTTGTCCGACATCAAACTTCCCGAGTCGCCTTGTGGATGGGGTAATCCGGCGGCAGAGGAGGAGGAAGAGCCGTCCCAAAGCTTGGCCTTCCAGCTCTGTTGTCTGCCCGTCACCATTATTGGTTCTACTGCGGACGCCGGCTTCCTCTCCTTCTTGGGAAAGTGCGTCCGGGAGTCCCGTGCTCGCCCTACCGGACACGGTTGGTGTGATAGGAGGCGTATCGGCCGTTTCCACTGTCAATTTCTTGGAGAAGCTTGTTGCGTGGAGTCCGCGAGATGGAGGAGGGGCTGCTCTCCCTTTCATTGTTTGCAACGACCCCATCCTAAACAGAGAGCTCTCTCCCCATAAGAGGGGTTCCCCCTTTCTCTTCCCCAGCTCAAGAAACGCCCATCTGCAAATCGATCATGCTTCTGTTGTGGAGAATCTACGGCGCAAGAGGATTTTCTTAGAGAGCTCCGGAGCTCGCTGCATAGTTATGCCATGCAATATCTCGCACGCATGGCATGATCAAATTTCCGAGGGCTGCTCGGTTCCCTTTCTTCATGTCGGCGAATGTGTTGCCACCGAACTCAAGGCAGCAAACTTGAAGCCAGTGGAAGCTGGAAGCAATTTGCGTATTGGAGTTCTTGCCACGGATGCCCTATTGACCACTGCTACCTTTTATTTAGAGAAACTCCAAAACCAGGTCAGTAAGCAATGTCTCTTTGATCTTAAATTTTAAGCTGTGTTCTTTCTTTCTTTCTTTCTTTCTTTTCTTTTTTTTCTTTTTTTCTTTTTTGCCTCTTAAGCTTTCTCTGATGAAATGTGATTTCGGAATTGTTAGATTACCTCAAATTATTGGACCGACTCCCCTGTCTAAGGCTTCCCAATGAAAACGATTTTTTTTAAAAAAAAAAAAAAAAAAAAAAAAAAAAAAAAAAAAAAAAAGAAGAAGAAGAAGAAGAAGAAGAGATTGGATGACATTTGAAACAATTGAATGCTTGGGTACTTCAGTGAAGAAGCAATTGAAACAAATAGATAAAACATGAGTGATAATAAAACTTGTTTAGACTGATGTGTAAAAACAGACATTTAAGTTTTTTTCTCCTTCAAACTTTAGAAAAGAAAATAATTCTTCCTAATTATGTTATTATTCATTAACAGGCAACTCATAAATCTTCTTTTGATCGACCTCCTATTGGATGTGATGAGTAACGGGTAGGCAGGGTGTTGAACTCGAGTAGTTGAGTTCCTCTATATTCTTATTTGTTATTTTCACTGAGTGGCATGTGAGGAATACACATAGCTCCAACCTTTTCAGACCGGAAAATTTTCACTGACATGTGAACACGTTTCTCCTCTTGACATGACACAAACAAAGAATATGATACATATATCTAGGGTGGTGAGAGGAGTTGCAGATGTCAAGCAACGCTACTGGATCCCCATGATTAAAGCAAATCCTAAGAATTCCCTCATTTAAAGGAACTCCTCTGAGGACCAGGCTAGTGTAATAAATGTTAATGTCAGATGTTCAGTTTCACATTGTTTTTCTTTTTTTTCTTTTTTTTTCCCATGTTACTTGTTTCTTCCTTTGGTCATCAATTTTCCCATCTAGGGTGAGGGCAAAATAAATATTCTTCTGTCTTAATAGTGTGTGGAAAAATATACACATATTTTCTATCGTGAATAAGGAGAAAAATAAAGAAACAGCTAACCTTCTCTTTTAGCAGCATCTATTCTGATATTTTTTTCAGTGCGCTTGTAGGGTAAACTTCTATAAAATATATGTAAAAAATACAATATGATAGCCACCATGAATGGGAGATGATATGCTAAGCAACACTAAGGAGCCTTACCCATCAAAAAAGAGCATTCTCGATCCCTTTTGCTCTAGGCTTTTAGCCATCTCATTCTACATAAAATTGACAGAATACCTCCTGATATAGCGGTCATGTTAATCCTCCCTAGTAACTACTAAATTTTGTCTTTTGTCAGGTACCACATTTTATGGCACCCATGTTACCAGGCACCTACAGTTGATTTTCACTATTTTCCCTCCTTGAAGTTTCTGTTTTGCTGGTTTAGCATCTTGCATGCTCAAATGTATCCCTAATTTCTAAATCTATGTAGGTTTTAATCCATTAGGTCCAGAAGTCAGTCAGTAGGTGAACCAATAGTGAAGTTTTTGTAATCCATCTGGTTATATAGAAATTTGCTTCAAATGAATTGCCTTGTGTACAGAGAACGCTGCTCAAAATTGATTAACTTATCATTGACAGAATAGATGTGATTTAAATCTTCTATGCTACTGAAGACTTTAGGTCATATCTATTCAACTACTGTTCCCAGTCTTTTGACTTGGGTTGAGTTACATTCCCCTATATGTGACTAAAAAAAAAATTCATATTAATTAAAAAACTTTAGCGAGATCTGATTCCATGTGAATGATTTGAGGGGGATGTCTTGGACAGGAAACTTTAGAGTTGGATTATAGATGATTGAAATGTTTGAACTGGAAATGGCTATTGAGAAGAGAGATTCCCTCTCCCTTTCTGGGAGTTCTTGCTTGGCTCTAAAGGATCTTTAATTAGCTAACCTTGCTGTTCCTGTCATTGCTCCTCTTGGGCCACTGATTTCTCTTCTCACCTTTTCATTCAGTGGCTCTTGCTCTTTTATTTTTGATAAGGATGATGAATTTTGATGCCTAAGATTTCTCAAAAGAAGTTTGACAAATCATCTGCGCAGAGTTGCATTCCATGTGACAGAAACAAGCTTCTAATCCTACCGGACTCATCTTTCGTGTTTCTGTGGCGTAATCTCTTCCAAACTTGAATTTTATCTTGGTTGCTAGTATGCGGTACAATAATTATCTACAAGGCAAAGCTTTTTCTTTGAGAAAAGCCACAGGTTCCACTTCTATAAGCGAGCTATGTGGTCACCCATTTTCTGCCAGTGAGCCTGTGATTTTTATATCTGAGTTTCATTCAGCATGCTTTTGTCAAGCACAGTCTCACCTAATGCAGTGAAGATGGAGATGAAAAGAAAAAGGATTCATCGAAATTCTGATCTGATTTCGAGCAGGGATTTGAAGTTCTGTTACCAGATAAGGCAACGATGGAGCACACCGTTATTCCTGCTGGAGAGGCATTTAACAGGAAGGATATGGAGGGTGCAAGGAATCTCCTGAGGATAGCACTCCAAGTTCTTCTAGTGAGGGCTGTAAATACCATCATCCTTGCCTCTGATGATATGCAAGGACTCTTACCTCGAGACGAACCACTCCTCAAGAAATGCATAGACCCCATGGATGCTTTGGTTAGAGCAACAATACAGTGGGCTAATTCAAAGACGAGCAGCGAACAATAAATCCCTGTGGAAAGTAGGACCCGTATTATCTTTGTCAATGCATTCATTGTATTGTATTGTATTGTATTATATTGTATTGTATTGTTGGGTATATCATACCTTCATTTGTATTGTATTATATTGTATTGTATTGTATTGTATTGTATTGTTGGGTATATCATATTTTTACCATGTGATCATAGAAATTCTCGTTGCAATGGTGAGAATCTACATGCTGCAGTACCATCGTACATGCTGTCGAGCTGGTCCGCATATACTGTCATGGTAATATGCTCGCTTGATGGCTCAAAACATCAATCATGACATATTGCAATTTATGAATTGTGATAAATTATTTATTTTTATTTTTTATTTTTTTTTTAAAAAAAAAAAAAAAAAAAAACATAATGATGAATCTTTCTTATCATAATCTCAAGTCATAACTAGGGGGATTCAGGTAGTAGGGGTCGGGGGGTGTTGCATATCAAAAATAGCAAATAACTGATTGTGTTCTTCTGGTACTGTTTACCACCAGGAAGCGACTCATCTTTGTTAGGTCAGAGCCCTGCCCTGCTCGGCACCCCTCGTCGTGAAGCATAGACAGACAGACAGCCAGACAGACAGACTAGCACAACTCCGATGATGTCGAGCTCTTTTGATATGAACCTTTCTGCATAATGTGGTGGTGATGACACACATTAAGTTCTACCATCGCTCTTCTTTATGCTAGGGACCAAGGAACGTTCTTTCAGAGAAGGAAGGTGCATGGGATTGGATTGGATTCGACCTCAATTTGCCGCTAGGAAGGAAGGTGCCGAGATGATTCTCCCAACCTCTCTATGCGCGTGACAACTGTCGTAAAGAAATATAGAGAGGCATTATAATATAATATTTGCAAGGTAGAGGATGATAAAATAAGAGAAACTAAATCTGGGTTAGCCATTGTGATACCCCATTTTTCTTCATCCAAAAAATAAATAAATAAAATTAAATATTAAATATCAAATTCATTTTCGTCCAAATCAACTATTATGATTGAACCGGACCTTCATTTATTTTCTCTTTTTATACTGTGGATCGTTACCAACCTTTCCACCATTATTTTATTTTTATTTTTATTTTAAAAGAATTTTTCTAGCACTTTCCTTCTACTGGCTACACCATGTTTTGCTTCCTAACAAACTCTTGTCAACTCTTGAAACCACCGTAACAACCTCTCGAAAATTTCTAGAATCAAGATCATAAATGATATGATACTAACCATATATAAAAAAGGGGAGGGCAGTGGATCAAGTTCAAAAAAAAAAAAAAAAAAAAAAATGCAAACCCATTTCCCTTCTTCTTCTTTTCTCCTCCTCCTCCTTCTTCTTCTTCTTTTCTGTTTACCGAACTTGGGAAGCTGTCGAAGGTCGCCGCCAGTTTCTCCTCCTCCACCGATCGTTACCCTCTTTCTTGTCCATCTTCAGTCGCGCCTCCACCTTCCCTGTTCTCTCTCTCCTCTCCCATTCTCCACGCCTCGCCGCATCTCGAATCTGTTGGTCCTCCTCCTCTTTGGTGGCCGTCCGCCGTCGCTGCCCTTCACCGTGTTCTCCTCCGCCCATGGTCTTCCTCCTTGAAGCAGCCATTGTCTCAAGATCCAAGGTCGTCGCTGCCTCCTCCTCTCCCGATCTTCTCCCCATCTTTGCCGCTGTCAAGGAGAAGACCATCGTCTCTCCCTCTCCGTTGCTCTCGTTTCCGCCTTCGACCAACACCGCTGCTGCCACCGTAGCTTTGACCATCACCGCTGTCGCCTCCCGGCTTCTTCCTCCGTTGCCGTCCGCCTCCTTGGCGACGTAGCCGCTGCCGTCGCCGACGACCAAGGAGCTCGCCGTCCATGCCTCCTCCTTCCTCCATCCTCTGGTAAGTCCCTGAGGACCCTTGCTTCATCGTTTCTCCATTTCTGTAGGTTGATTTTGGGTGGGAAGCGGGCGTTGGGATGAAGGGAAGACCCTGTCTTCTTTGAACGGCCAGCGGATCTTTGTCTCTGGGAAGAAGAAGCAGCGCTTTCTTGTTGTTTCAGCCAAATCCAATTCAATTGGGCTGGCGTAAGGTCCGGTTAGCTATTGATTTGAGAATGAATCACGTATGATTAATCATTTGGTCGAGTCTATCATTTTGCAATAGCTGAACTATTGGATCTGGATTTTAGTTGATTCAAAGAACTACAACTTGAATGTGGATCAATTATAATGAAATCTGATTTATGTCATTAGTCTATATCCTAAACTGGTTCTGATTTAATTGCAGTAAAACAGGAATTAGACGCTAAATCTGATTTTTTTTTTTTTTTAATTTTTATTTTTTTAATTCCCTCCAAGTCTTTTTATATATTTCCATAAATCTGCGGGGCTACAAGTTGGTTGCCCTCGTGTCGGTCTGCTCAGGAGTTTTTTTATTAAGGGATGCGCACCCATTTATCTTTATGTTGCTTTCATGTCATAACATCAATTACTTTTAAAAACATGTCTAATAGCATATATAGCCCATTGCCAGCCGAAAGCTCAACGACGGGTAATGCGTATTTATAAAACATGCTATCAAAACTCGCTGGCTGATACCTTAATTCAGTCCATAACAATCGTAAATTATGGAAACAACCTGCCTCCTGAAGCTTCTTAAGCCGAGAATTGCAATAAGAGCATCGCCATGTCCTACCGATTCTGCAGAGCGTAGCATCGATATAGATTGAGTCAATGAGCATCGCATAACAGCCGTAACATAAATACTGATACAAAATTGTATTCTGGCATCCCTGCAGTCATTTTTCTCACCATCTTGACCACCTCGCCAGAAACGTTAATAAGACTGAAACGAGTAATCAAAAGAAAAATAAAAATGAGTTGCAAATGTGCACTAAAATACAAATCTTTTACCTTCCACTTTCTACAAATGGATACAAATTTAGTACCTCTATGGGAATCTCTCCACCAAGCTGTTCAACGTAACAGAGAACCTGGCCTTCCCTGACTTCCCTTTTGCTTCAGCCAAAGAGAAAAATTTACGAAAAATTTGATAGGGCCTTGGAAGTAAGGACAACAGGGTATATCAAAATTTATTATTATTTTTACAATAAAGAAAAGCATCAACTGAGCAAAAGAAGCAACAGTGGTATAACTGAAAATAAATGACAGAAAAAGGAAGAAAGGAGTCAGGCGATTGACCAGGCTACAGCCAATTGTCTGTTGTCATGTTAGGTTTGGATTACCTCTACCCAATTAGACAAATTATCTTTTTGGAACACTTGCACAAATATGCAAAGGTAGCATATGCACAAGACACAGTCTTAGACCCTCCTTTTGTAAATTGAGTGCACAAGTTATGAAATTTCAACCTCAGAGAACCTTGCAAGTTTGTAGTATTGATCAAGTGCTGCAAAAAGCAATTTGTGATTCTCAAGTCCAAGTCCATTGAAACGAATTGGAAAAATCAAATAATTTTGAAAAATTTGCATTTGGGATACAAATACGAATCGAATTTGTTAGACATAATTCAAGTCTCAGGAAATATTAGTATGAAAACATGAAGGCCCACCCGATGGTGAGACCCACTTCAGTTCATTGCACAAAGGTCCACAACAAAACAAGTGCGTTATCCTTGAACTGTCAATGGGTAAATTCTCCGCCAATTAAAGCTCAAGAATAAATGGCACCTGGTTATATGGTGAAAAGCCTACATGAAACCAAAAAATACAAGGAAAATAATAGTGTGCATCAGTACAAGATGCAAAAGTAGGACTGATTACCAGACAGCAGTTCAAGAGAAAAAAACAAGATTTTATAAAAGAACGTGTGAAAAACATAACAGAAAACCTAGAGCCCGTTTGCCCTTGTTGTCAGCTTTGCATTTTTATTTCTGTACAAATTAGTGAAATACCACACAGAAATGGATGTTGATTTAAACTTCTGCTGTTCCATAAAATACTTCTCTGAAAGCAACAAATCTTTGCTACCGAAAGTTCTAAAGATTTTTCAACCAATTTCGAAAAATAAAAGGGTTTCATCGAACATGCATTTCTAGTTCTTTTTTCTTCTTGGATTTTTGAAATCAAAAGCAGAAAACAGAATTAATACAAAATGGGCCCTTAAGAAATTTGAAGCAGTTTCTCATGCATTGACAGCTCCATGTTATTAAATATCTAGGCTCCCTCCCATGCATCTCTCATATATTTATGGAACCTTATTAATAAATCCATAACTGTTCCATGAGAGCAAAGAGTAAAGAACACATCTTTTCTACGTCCATAATTTGAATGTTATGGCAAAATAAAGAAGCATGAAGGACTCTAGAATTATAAAAGAAGTCATTAGGAGACACTAATGATCACACAGATGTGAAAGATGAAATAATCTGCAAACCAACATTGACCAGCACTCTTCAAGACCCATCTGATTTTGTTGCAGGAAAAGAAAACCCCAGTCAAGCTTTGCCAGCCCAAATTTGCAATCAATGCTCATCACTTGGGTCTCGTACATGGCTTGGCTACTCTCATAGTCTCAACAGAGACCTCTTGAGACAGAACAAAAATCAACTTGGGGCAGGCAAATGAACAAGCTGTTTCCAAGCCAGCTTGTGTTCAGCTTGAAATTCGGTTTAAGTTCCAACTTGTTTGGTAAGCAAGCAAGCTAAGCCAGAGCCACGCTTAGCCAGCTGAGCTTGAGTCATATTTGGCTCATTTACACCCCTACAATGAACCTTGTGTCATCACCTTCGGCATGATTATCTAAAGTGTCTAAGCTAACTAATCTGAAATTACCTAAAAAGAATCTTTGCAAGTAGTGGGTCTTGGTATAATGGTAAGGTTACTCTATTATGACTAGAATATCATGGGTTAAAAAAATAATAGAAACAGCTTCTCCATACATGGAAGTAAGGCTGCATACATTTGACCTTCCTTGAAGCCTACACTAATGGGAGTCTTGCGTGCTAGAATGTGCTTTTTATCCTATTGAGCTGAAAATTTTTGTAAATAAAACAATGTAGTCCCAACATGTTTCCATCTTATTCGATTCTAACGAGAGCAAACTAGTGATTGTGCTAAGGGGATCACCTATGCTTCTTTTGAAGTTTATAAGTAGCAAAGATTATAACAAACAGTAATTTAGGGGAAAATCCAAAGATGCACCAATCTTAGCAACCATGGTACTAAGTAAACTTGAAAGGCTAATATAATCAAATCTTTAAGACAAAATAGATCATTGATAGTTCACTGACAAATTTTCTTAAAGTTCACAAAGAGGGGAAAAAAGGTTCATGAAAATAGGGATAGAACTAGAAGTACAAATGGCATTAGACTGAATTTGCAAAGACAATGGAGTTCGGCCGCAGATAGAAAGATCCTCTTAAAACATGTTAGTAATTGACAAATTAAAAGATTCATAAGAAACAAGGATTTATAAACTAGAAATTGCGTTAGCTTGGACTTGCAAATGCAACAAGTTTAAGTCTTCAGACAAATATAAATCCTTTTTTAGAGTAGAATGGGATTGCAAAGATAAAAGGAGTGGGACATGATAGGCAAGCGATGCAAGATGTTGTATTTACAGACAAATGAACCCACAGAGCACCTTTTCAGCCTGTTTCACATCACTCTTGGTTCTAATTTTGTGACCTCATGGTTCAGTTATTTAGAAGATCCACAAATTGATAACAAAAACCAAAAACACACAAACTGTATTTTTAAAAGACTATACTATTTCAGTTGGAAGTAGAATAGCTCAAACAGAGCAGATGAGGCAAAGGACTAAAATCTAATTAACTATTTTTTTCCAGATTGACAAAACAGAGCAGATGAGGCCCCAATATAAGTCTCTGCCCAGCTGCCTCTGGTAAGTTAGCTCTCATATTGAAACGCTTAATAATGCGTGTGGCTAAAAGAGATACCTCTTTACATAATGGAGGTGCTCGCTTTCCTTTAATGGTTCAGGATCTCCTGATCAGCCCAACCTGCTTAACATGTAACATCAATGCAAAGACCATTCACAAAAAGAAAAAAAACCAAGAGTGATAAGTTCGGTTGCTTTGTAATGATCTTGTAAAAAGTTAGCCTTCGCTAACTGTTTGTTCTTTATTGTTGAATAAATTGGATCGGGCCCTGGCCTAATTCACAAAAAGAGAGAGAGAGAGAGAGAGAGAGAGAGAGAGAGGTAAGTTCAAGAACAGTCACCTTTGGTGATGAAAGCATAACCAATCCTTCATCTGAAGCTGTTATCAGGATGCCACCTATAGAAGGTTTGGGTTTGGAGGGCTAGGGAAGCTGCAGTGGCAGACCCATTTGTATCAGGACTTTGGTGTCTGGTACTGGTTTGGGTAGTACGGAGACTACAAACAAGTGGGGGGACATTTTTCTCAACCGAGTCCCTTTTGACATAGAGGCGAAAGCCCACAAGCTAACCATAATGATAAACATACAGATGAATAAGAGAATTTTTATTTACCATATCATCAAGAAAATCAAATAACAATGACTATTCTTCCACAATGATTATGGTTTGCAATGCCTTACATCCAGGTTAAACTCTGCAATAGAAGCTGTGTCACAAATAGCTGTGAGCAAAGGTTCCACCTGTGAAGATTGAAGATGAATAATCACTGGATAGAATAATAAACTTTCCAGTAAATATGAAATAATAAATAATCCCCTGTAATGAGTATTACTAAATTGTTGCTATTATGGTTTGTGACTTAACTAGTTAAGGAAAAAATTAATCAATATTTTTGTTAATATATAAAAGCTGCAGATATTTGTGCTAGAAACCATTTTTTCAATATAGCAAACTCCTGGGCTAACAAATCAACCATAGATTGAAAGTATTTATATAACAACAGATAATGGAGCTGTATTTTGTTGCCACAGATTATTCTTTTGGTCATCACAATGCTTTTTATATTTCCACATGCACCCACACACTATATTATTACTAGGCAAGTTTAGATAATTGAACATGTTAAGAAGAAATTTTAGTAAAAACGAGGACCTGGGATATGGGATTCAAGTCAATCATATTTCTCTTACCATATTAAACCATTTAATTTTTCAGAACATCACTCAGTTTTAACATATGCAGACCATGCAGACCTCAAACATGAAATCCATTTGCAATTCCATGGCTTTATGAGAACACGTGCAGCAGGACAGTTATGCAGTCTTCATGTTTAAAGCTACAATTATTAAACAAATCAGGAGGAGGTACTCACTTCTAGTGAGACTCAGATAATTTGGTCTCCATTAGATTTATTTTCTTCGAACTTGATAACTTCTGAATTGTTCTCTGCTGTTTAGATAAATAGGGGCATGCTAGCATAAATTCATGCAGACAGTTGACATCAGACAACAAAGAGAAGTAAATGCTCATGTGACTCTCACCTTCATGCACACAAGTGTGAATTTCGATGCATGGTCAAATAACAGTTCAAAACTAAGACACCAAATATGGCTAGGAAGAGCAATATAAATGAATTGTTTAGTGATACAAAACAACTATAAATTGTGCAATATTGAGTCAGATATTTTCCAAGAAACATATTTAGAAAACCCACCATTTTATTTTCTCCTGAAAATATTATAATAGAAATTCTGCAAATTGTACCCATAGTATATGCAAATGTTTTAATGATTCAGTATATAATTATTACCAAAACAGTAGGCTGAGAACAAGAGAATAAAAGGCAGGCAAATGCAGATATAACTTTGCAGAAGGGAATCATAAGCATGATTCAACTCTTCATTTCACATTTCAAAACAATGGTCTACATGTGTCTAAGCATGTCCTGGTTACATAAACATGATGAAAAAAACACACTAGCCTCATAGCATCTGTATCGGTCTTCCTCCTATAAGGATCCTACCTCATGATAGGTTCCATCACATAGCCTGGTCCACTGAAAGGGAAAAAAAGTATTTGTAAATCTAATTAAACCATTTCAATGCAAGTTTTTGTCTATCTGCATAACCTCTTTCCCAATACTTTGTGCTTCATCTTGTTCCTCTCTAATTTCTATTCTTTCCATTTCTTTGATCTTTGCTTCAATTCTTGTCTTCCTGATGAAAGATAAAAGTAAACACCATATTGTTGCTGGTTATCAAGGTCAAAATCAGATCTCAGGAAAACCTGTTTCAGTCTGCCTCTTAATATCAGATCTGATATCAGTTTTGAAACTGTTTTACAATTTCAAACCAAGCAGCAGGGCTAAATGATACGAGACAATTTAGGTCATTCCAGATGTGATTGAATTTGCTTCTGCTTATAGACGAGTAACCAGTGTTACCTAGATACATCAAACACCTAAACACTTGGGATATTTCATGATCCTCTATGACACTTCATACCATTGAATTATGATGCCATCATCTTTACTTGTCTATTTTTAGCACTTAAACATCAAAGTTCTTAACTCTTAACATAATAAACATCCATTTCGACAACCTTATACAAACTTAAAACATAAATCTAGCTTATTATGACCATCAAATTATGATGCCATCATCTTTACTTGTCTACTTTGAGCACTTCAACATCAAAGTTCTTAACTCTAACATAATAAACAGCCATTTCATCAAATTTGCATGAACTTAGAACATAGGTCTAGCTCATTATTGATCATATGCATATATAATATACAAATATCAGTAGCAGGCAGGCAGGCAGGCAGGCAGCAGGCAGCAGGCATACATAATATAAGATATAGATACATCTCCATGTCTGACTTTTATAGGATTCTCATGTCCCATTCTTCTAGATGCTTGACATCCTTGTCACATGTCCAAGCAACATAGCAAATATCCATCAGGATTACATCAAATTATTTAAAAATGCCTAGTAAGCAGAAAAAGGATTCATATAGCCAACTCCAACTAGTTTGAAATTAAGACTCTATTGCTGTTGTAAGCAGAAAAGGTTGGTGAGACTTCTGAATATACTGTGTGTGTTTATATGTTACAAAAAAAATCTTATCAAATTAATATGATTTCTATTTTCTGTGTTATATGATTGATAATTCAAAAAATATTATAACTCCTAAACATTTCTGATACTTATTTAGCTATAACCTATCTTGGTAGCCAGTGATGGCAAAATAAAAAAGGTTTTTCTTAAGAGAAAAATTCAAAGCGTCTCAAAGAGGGAAGGCTGATGCAATATAATCTATACTTCATTAAAAAATGACAGTTCCGAAAGTAGTAATTGATCTCTCTAAATTCCGTTTATTATTTTCACATTGAAAACACCTTCTCACTTTTTCTATAGTGTATATCTGCTCCCCTCACATTATTCCAGATGTTGAAAAAGGAAAAAGGAATATAACTATCCTAGAAGAAAATGATCAGAATCCTCAATAGTCAAGGGCATTGTTGCATGAATACAAACACAAGAATCAGATTCAGACATGTGTCCAAGCATCAGATTCAGCAAGAAGAGGAAAAAAAAATATGGGATGCAGAGAAAGAATAATTTTAAATAAAAACTATGATTAAAACAACGATAAAAGGAAATATTAAAGAAATTATTTTTTCCAAAATACATGTTTCTTATTCAAATTTCACAATAAGCATAAAAATTTTATAAAAATGGCATTTTGCTAACTTAGTTTAGCACCTTCATTGTTGATCAATCTTTACAAAAAGAACAAAGCATCACTTTTAACAAAATAAGAGTCCAATTATCTCAGATTCCAAAAGTTACAAATGTAACGCATGGGGCCCGCTGCATCACAAGCTATCATGCCGTTCACTAGTGGCCCAAGGTTGGAGATTGCACCTCTCAAATCCAACCCCGAGCTGGAGAAGATCAAAATCCAAAACAAATGAAAAAAAAAAAAAAAAAATCTGGAAAGATTTTGTATTGCTTTTGAAAATCTGACCTGATGAAAATACAACAAGATTTTGGATCCCAATCAATAAAGATTTTATTTGACAAAAAAGAAAGATCTTGCTTTTGTAGATATTTTCTTTTTTAAAACTAATTTGACAAAAAAGAATGATCTTGTAAAAATGTGGAAAGATTTTGGATTCCTTTTGAAAACCCAAGATGATGAAAATATCGAAATATTTATCCCAAATGAAACCATATTTATTGGGAACAATTTATTGAAAAAAATAGTATCATTTCATTGATAAATATTTTTTATAGTTTGTATAAAATATAACTTAAAATTTTATTTTCTTTTTCTTGCATCAAATGTGCATTGCTTGTGCCCCATTGCAAGTGTGGTATAAGATATAAGACCTCAAGCATTATTCATTGTTTTCATCTATTATGAAAAAACGTGTCCTCTATTATGAGAAAAATTATGCAAGAAAATTGAATTGATCTACCTAACAAATTTCAAATGTCCATCTGACAGATGTAAAACCTATATTTGAGATTTACACAGATGGTTACATATTTGTCAAAAAAAGTTACATTGAAAAAGCACATACTTCCAGAAGATATGCAACATCTTGCAGCCAATGAGTTTGTGAATATCTGAGCCTGCTTATCAAATCCTACAGCATGCACTGGTTCTTGCCGTATCCGAGTTCCTTTCAACCCATTTAGAGCTTCTAATCTGCCATGCTTCATCTTACCAGGAGTAGACAATGCAGTGCACTTGAGCTTATTTAACTCCAGGTGAAAACTTAACAGTGTGATATTTGAGGCACTTCTTTGACTGCTTGAAACAAAGTGTAAAATTATAAAAGATGCTTACCATTTAATTTGATATAACTGATGAAACGGAATGACATAAACTTATCAGAGATTCATCAATGCACAAGCACGGTAAACTAAGCTAGAACTAATGTTCTAGTCAGTATACAAAATGTGGTCTTGCAAGAATATGTCACTGAAGTGCAAAATAAACCAAAGATGAAAGAAAACCTACAGCATAAATTATTTCAGCAACAAACTATACCAAGGATTTATCTAGGTTTTTTAGGGTACACCAGCACTATTTGACCAAACACTGCAGCAACAAGAGTGAAGTATCTCTCCTGCTTGATCTTTATGAACCATTTGATTTGAAAAAGATAAGGATTTTTGACCAAGCATACATCAGCAAATTTCCTCTCATGCCACATTTTCAAATCTGCATCCTGGTAAGGGCTCCTTATATCTTTTCTTTCATGATGGCATATTTTTCTCCTCTTGAATCACTTGTTTCATAAGACCTAAAAGTCTATATAGATGTCAAATTTAGGGGTGGTAAATCATGTCAACGAGTAATAAATGGGTCCGAACGAACTGATCGGTTTATTATTGGCTCAGAAATCTGAACCCGAACTTGTTTAATAATTAGGTAGTGTTCAGGTCGATTGGAATACATGACCCTTGTAATCTATGTAACCGTATAGCCTATATAACCCGTATAACTTGTATAATATAATTAATAACAATTCACTCATGAAGTAATTATATGTTCAAAATTATAGCTAAAGCACAAATAAAAAATTTTTAATTCAAAGAAAAAAAGAGATCAATATAATCCTTACATAAGCACATAATTACCATAATAAAATAATAATCAACTAAAGAATGATGTTAACTTAGATAAATAGGTTTAGGGATCGTGTTCAGGTTGGTGGGTCGAGTTATACAAATTAACATGTTTAATAATCGAATCAATTGCAAATCGATTTTAGGTTAGCAAGTCAATCCGAGATCCGACTTGTTTATCAATTATGTATAATGAATCAACCCAATTTTGAACCAAACCCATTTATAGCCAACCCAAACCCATTAACTTCACGTCGGATTCAAGTCGTGTTCTCAAGTCATGTCTAAAATTGTCACCCCAAGTCAAATTTCTCGCAACTTTAGGTTGACTAAAGTACTAAATGGCCTGACCATTTGTTTTACTTCTTCCTTAATCTAGCAATTCTATGTTCATCAAGTCCCAATAATATGTTTACAGTAGTCAGCCATCCCTAAGCTACATATTGCAGGTTTCTTCTGAGGTTGTTAACGCCCTGCTTTACGGCTCTTCTTTTCCAAGTGAGTGTTGTGAACATATTCTTACCATGTAAAGATGCCAAAGATTCTCAGTGCAACAATTCAAGAACAGTTGAGCAGTGAAATATAAAACTGATTGGACTCAAGAAATCTTTCATTGCAGCTGCAAAAGATACAGGACAACATACATACACTGCACAAAAGCATTATTTCAAAGCAATATAGCGCCTTTAAAAACCCAAGAAAAGAAATACTTTGATTCAGATTCTCAAGTTGTGCATATAAAGTATTGCCTAAATTCAGGAGAGAGGAAGTAGATGAGTTCCTCATCACAATGTAAACAATAAATAACATGCTTTTCCAGATAATGGAAACTGAGTTCAAACACACCAGTGACACATTGGGGTCTAAGCTCTTCCACTCGTCGGTTTGTGAGGTGCAGCATGGTAGGAGGAGGAACACTAATCTGCTCCACCTAACTTCAAATTGTTAAATAACTAAATTATATCAGCAAGGAAACAAGTCAGATTGCAAAGCACCAAAGCGCATGCTGAAAGGAATCGGTTAAAAACATTCCATAGTCATCATCGTCATCATCGATCCCTTTGCCAACTAAGCAAGACCCATTATGCGAATGCTCAAATAAACATTTATTCCTATTTGGCCCTATCTCTAAGTTATTCACACTGACGGTGAAAGTGAATGGAAAAGAAAGATGGCAGGACCCGAGCGTCCAACTTGGTATAAAATATTTTGAAGAAAGTTTTATTCTGATGGTATCCATTGAAACTCATAGATACATAATTTAATGATCTCAAAATATAATAAAATGAAACTTTTCTTTTCTTTTTTGTTTCTGTCTTTTTAGGGGTTGCGGAAAAAAAAAAAAATCCACAAGAAAATCTAAAAAAGTTCAACTCGTGCAATCAGTAAAGAAATTGTAAGTAAAGAAAATCCAATCTTTGCTTTTTGCAATGTTGTGTCAGAGATGAAGCCTGAATCCTCTTCAATGTTAGAAAGAAGAAAAGCAAGAATAAGAAACCAAACAAATGAACCACTGTAAGTTTCAAGATTCAATAGTATGGGTCAGTTACAATATTTCAATCACTCACAAATTCTCAGCAAGAGGAGCATTAGAGGGGAAAAAAAGACAGCGAAAAAATTCAGGTAAAATGCAAAAGATGGAGAGAGAGAGAGAGAGAGAGAGAGAGAGAGAGAGAAACGGAAATTTCAACAGCAAGGAAGAAATCGAGAAATGCAGCAAGCCCGAGCAGCGCCGCGGCATCGCACAGAAGAGCAAGAAGAGCACGTTTGAACACGAAAGAAGAAAAAGAGCGAAGGAAAAAACGCCGAAGGAAACCTAAAATTTTGATCGCGTTTAGCTACGATTCATCTTTCAGAGATCTACGTTTGAGTGCATTCGGAACAAGAACCATTTACGATGAGGTTTTCGGAGAAAAACACAAAAACCCATCAAACAATATCATCGACAGAAAGAAAGAAGAATGGCTGAAGAATCCGTAAAGAGAAGAAGTTTTCGAACGAAAAAAGAAAAAACATCGAGAGAAAGAAAGAAGAATGGGAAGATTCCGTTCGAGAAGACGGAATGACCGAGGTGGGACTCAAATGTAGCCATGCCTGCCACCTTTTCCCTGCTGTCCCTTTCGTTTCTTCTTTCCTACCCTCTGTTCCACTGTCCCCCCCCCCTCCCTCTCTTTTCTCTCTCTCTCTCTCTCTCTCTCTCTCTCTCTCTCTGATGATGGAAACGGAGGCGATTTGCTCGTGCTCCGCGTGCGAGCTTCGGGTGTTTGATTACTTTTGGCAGAAGAAGCGGATGGCTGCTTAATTTCTGCGGCTGTGGTGGGTCCTCGCCGGTCGAGCCGTCTGGGGTCCACCGATGTCAAATAGGCCGGGCCGAGTTAGGATGCGAAATTGGGTTCTCAATAGGTTCGTCTCGAGTCAAATTTAGTTCCTGCTCAAATCTGATCCTGGTCCACCTGGCTTAATTGCAACCTTATCATGAACCCCTATATATATATATATATATACACACCAAGCTACGCGCCTACGCCTGACCTCCACGTAAGAAGATGATGCGCTACGATTATTTGGTATTATGGTCTCGTACTCTCTCTTGCCCACTCTTTGCTATTGAAGGCTATGGGCCACGCAAAACCACCTCACCTAGACGAGGCATGAGATAGAGGGGGCCCAGAACGAGGGTCCACGCCCAGCCCGTCCTCTACACATCAAGCTTTTTTTTCATGGCATACCGCGGTCCTGCATTTTTGATTGGTCCATTTCTCGGACATTTAGAGTGAGCGCTTGCCATCGCACGTCGCACTAAGCATACACATCTTAATAAAAGTAAAATAAATAAACTCAGTTAAATAAACATTGAGAAATTCAGGCTTCGAGTGGCCCAGCTTTTGCCGTTTCCAGAGTGCATACATGAGGGCCTCATCTCAGAAGGAGAAGGAGAAGAAAAAAAAAAAAAAAATCACAATCCGCTCATCAACAGCTTCAAAATAATTCATCTATAATGTTTCCTAGTCTCTCTCTCTCTCTCTTATATATGAAATGCCTAATGGATCTTGGGATAAAACTTGAAGTTGAAGCAAACGTATGCAGAATTTTCCTTGCTGGAGACCGGTGATCGATGGTTAACCAATTACTTGTATTGGCTTCCAAAGAGCATTTCTGTCATTCATTCTGAATTATATATATATATATATATATATATATATAAATTTCCTTGCGTCCTCCTGATTGGTGCGGCTTCTCATGAGGTTGCATGAGAGATCTACGCTTCGAGCAGCACGCTGTGATGCCATGAACAAATGAGAGCAGCATTCATTGTTTGGCCCTCGGTCAGCAACCATGATGGTGGCAGACCATACCCGACAGCCAGTCTTGGGCCCGCACGTACCACATCCAAGAGGCCATCTCTCTGGTGGCACCAAAAGATTAATATTTTCAATTCAAGTTAGGAGGGATGCGGAGTTCAATTAGTGCACAAGTGTCGGCGGTGCTAGATGATATATCGTTGGGGCAAGCATGAATGGCATCAAACTGCAAGTTGAGCCAAACGTGATCGATGCTTGGCAACTTTAGATCTAATCCATGGGTATGCAACCCCTGAAGGTGCATCGGATTGAGAGGAAGCAACTAGTCCTTGAAACTCATGGGTCATTGTTTGTCGCACATGGAGGCTCATGGCAAAGAACAAGATTCCCTGCATATGGCCAGCTTCCACGTGTTCCTATCGCTAATTTCACATCAAAATGCTCTCATCCTTAGCTAAAACCATGCAAATAGCCATTGTTTATTTGTTATAGCTGGCCGTGGACTCTCATGCATCTACATGAAAATCTTGGGGGTTCAATCCCGGGATGCCTGTGAGTAAGAGATGCAGATTAGAGTGCCCTAGCTCTGGACTTGATCTCTCGTCACCCTCTTTTTGAAGCATTGCAGCTTTCAGCATTGTGATATGAGTTCTTCTTGTCGGGTTTTGATGCCTAGCTTCCAAATTTTACTTTTAGTTGTAAAGGAAGTCACAAATATTCTTTGCATCTTATCTCTGTTTATTTTATTTTCTCTTTGGATGGGGCTTTGGTGATGTGAGCTAAGCTTTAGTTGTCATTTCTGAGTGCAAAAGCGTCTGGTCATCAAATTCCTTGGACCACAAGAGAACGCAGAGTTGCTGAGAATATATGCCATCAACGAGAGGCTTATTCGACCACATGAATATAAACTAGTAGAAGCTGTAGATCCATCACGCCTCTGTTCTTATGATAGAAAAGGGGTACTTGATAAGCTTTTGCGAGCTTCAAATTCTGTCTTACAAAAAAAAGCTAGAAGTCCTTCTGATGCATTGCTACGAGAACAAGGTTGAAGTGCAAAAGATAGATAGATATAACACGAAGAGTTAACAAAATGACGGGAAAAAAAAAAAAAAGGCACTTCCAAAATATGAGTTTCCGCCCGTGCTACCATTGAAGGAGCCTAGCTAGGAGAACGATGAGATGCTCAAACTGGGGTAGGTTAGCAAAAACTTAGAAGAGGAATATGAGTCCCAAGACTTTATTTAACTACTCACTTCGTCTCTTGGCGCAGTTTCTTTTTAGCATCCTGCGTGTGAAACGGCAAAAGCCATTTAACATGAGAAATAAACATAACCTAGTCATTAATCTAGAAGCATAAACATTACTACTGTTTGGGGTTTTTTTTTTTTTTTTTTTTTGTAAAAAAAGAAAGAAAGAAAGAAAGAAAGAAAGAAAGAAAGAAAGAATTTTGTTTACACGGTAAAAGCATGGCCAGCAATTAATCCGAGATTGCGAATTTATTAAAAAGTAACCAGTTACCATGGTCCCTTGGTGCATTGCACCAATAGCATTCCATCCTGCTTGCATAGTTGTGCTTGTTGCACCCCGGTCTGTTGGTGCACAAAATAGGAGTCACTGTCAGTACTGATACCAAACAATCAAAGTGTGCTGCAGTGATCACACATCATTCAACCACATGCACTCCACTCGCATTGTGTGCCTTGTAGCTCTTGCACTATATACGTCCCAACTCCACAGAGTGTGTGTATACATGCATCGTGCATATTTGTGCTGTACGTTGCGTACATTCTCGTTTTGACTAATGGGTCATGAAGCAAGCTAGAGGTAGCCGGCCCTTAACCCCTAAATTTTCCTAATCCTGATGGAGGAAAGTTTAATTCCACTTTCTCTGGTATAATTACCACCGCTTGTCAGGTATGATCGCTATAATAGATTTTACCCCAGCAGAGCTAGCCGGCAACTCGATTCAATACTTAACTCCTGTAATTGGTTGACCTGACCAGCGCCGGACTTGGAACAGGAGGCATGTCACTAGCAGCGTCCCTTATATATTATGTTATATTATATTATGTTATATTATATATATATATATATATATATATATATGTATAGTGGGAATGGTTCTGCTACTTGATGTGGTCCCGATGGCTTTTTGGGTTTCATAACAGGATCTCTCTCACCAGAGCTGCTCTTGTGCGGGAATTTAGCACCAAATTTACTCAAGGTCGATGTCCAGCCAAATATATATATATATATATATATATATATATAGTGCCTGCCTCTATGCTCGCATGAATCACATGTCAGACTCATTAGCCAGCTCCCGTATGCCGGGGATGAGGCTCAGCTAGCTAGCTAGCTAGATAACACACTCGGACTCGGTGCATAATAGACGTGGTGGTAAAAACCAAAGAAGAGTGGGGGCGCAGCCGTAGGAGCATATATATATATATATATATGTATGTATATGGTAAAGCAACTGTAGCTAATTAAGCCGGAGAAAGGAAAAAAAAAAAAAAAAGGGAGGAAAAGAAAAGAAAAGAAAAGAAAGAAATAAAATAAAATAGAAATAAAGATTGATGAGAGAATATGCAACCTGGAGCAAATCCAGTCGCCCGGTTTCCATCCAGCCGGGGCACCATATCCCAACCCCCACGACTCAGCGACCGCCGTAATGGAGTCATCCTTGGCCGCGCCACACTTGAAGCAGTTGGAGCGGCTTGCGTAGTTGTGGACACCGCACGAGCAGTACCAGTCACCAGGCTTCACGTCCCATACCGCACTGATGCTTGTGTAGTCGGGCCGGTCGACCCCCAGCTTTGGCTCCCCACATCGCTGGCATGAGTCCCGCCGGCAGAAGTTGACGTACTGGCACGACCTGCAGTTCCAATCTCCGGGCTTCCTGCTCATCTTTTCCAGTCCTTCTGCTCACATGAACAAACAAAGATATCCACTCGTGAGTTTACTCGACTAGTCGATATATATATATATATATATATATATTGAAGCAATGGGAATTGGAAAAGGTGGAGAAGAACTCACTTGGTGATCGAATAAGAGGAACGAGACTAGAAGAAGAAGAGGCGGAGCAAGAAGAAGATGGCTTGACGAGCTTGGATGGTTTTGTGGTGTGGGTTGGGGGGTGCTTTTATAAGGTTGGGTGTTGGGGCCGGAGGATGTTCTTTTTTCTGTTCGAATCACAGGAAGGAAGGAAAAGGAGGAGGAGGAGGAGGAGGAGGAGGAGGAGACAAGGAGGGAGGGGGCTGTGATGCGGGAGGACGATGCTAAAGATGGAAATTTGAGAGGAGGATGTCTTCTCAGCTCATATTTTTATTTTTATTTTTATTTTTATTTTTATTCTTGTTCTTATTCTTCATTTTTTGTTTTTATTTTTTATTTTTATTTTTTATTTTTGTAAGGCGTGTTTATTTTTATTTTTAAGAAATGTGTGGAGGATAGTTGGAGGAGATGGACAATATAATTAAAGGAATTTGAGTGTTGTTCGAACCTCTACTTTTTATTGATTCCCCTCTCTACCCTATGCAGGTTTTATGTGGGGATGGATGTTCTACTTCAACCCTCCCCACCTCACATCCGCACGTGACCTCCTTTGCATATGCTCACATTGAACAAAGTAAAAGATGATCATGCTTCCTTTTGTCGGTTTCCATTTTATCTCACGCCTATAATTTTGATCGGTAGTTCTCTGTTGCTATTCTCATATGCATGCATATATATATATATATATATATATATATATATGTATATGTTGAAGGGATGAATTTTAAAAGTGTTGCCATATCATTAATAATCTTCTTCAAACATGTGACACACACATTAAACCAAAAAAAAAAAAAAAAAAAAAAAAAAAAGAAAGAGGGAAAACATGAATGGCTTTGACTACCATGATATCCTAGCTAACTTTCCAAATCTTATGCAATCATGCAGATTCCTTTAATTTCAAAATGTCGATATTTAATATGCTTTTTTTAACTTCAAACAAACACATGCCATGCATGTAATAATGCAAACCATCCTTAGCATAGACACTGTGGCAATTATCAATCTACTGACTTGGCCTGGCTTGGGGCCTGCCAAGCTCTGTCTGCCACCCGTTCGGATATGCCTTAGCTTGAAACACACTATTTATGTATGCATAATGTTTTAGATACAAAATGCGAAGGATTCGCTCAGTTAGATGCAACAGTTCAAATCACATTTCACCTACATCATAAATTTGAGTCTTAGATAGATTCTTGATTGATTATTATTATTATTATTATTATTATTATTATTATTATTATTATTATTATTATTATTATTATTATTTTTCTGTAGGCACTTGCTATTATAGAACATTATTGAATCGAACAAGAAATGAAGCCAAAAAAAGAAAAAAAAGAAAATCTAAGTTTGTGGGAAACAGACGCATGCATGACTCAATCGAATCGGCCCTGAGATTCTTTGGAGGACCAAAACATGACATTGAAACTAGACCTAGCGAGTTGACGGTGCATGAGCAAAGCGTGCAAGCATCGTTTATACTAGAGCATGAGTGAGTGCATGATTCCAAAGGAACTTTAGATCCAACTAGCCGAGAGTGACGGGGTGGATGCGCCTTCCCCGAGTAGCTCGTAGTTCAGATGCCAGCGGTTGGGGGGGGAGGGGGAGGGGGAGGGGGCGCATGGCCCAGGTGCATTCATTTTGGACCTTGGATTGGATAAGAAGGAACCGGAACTCAACGCCATCTCGCCAGACCAAATGAATATTAGATTCCAGACGCCCTTCCAACCTTAGGCAAGAAATCAAGACCCCACCGCCGATTCTCCCCACCACCACCGTTGCTTCTTGAGATCAAGACCACTAGCTAGCGTTTATTTTTTTATTTTTTTTTATTTTTTTTATTTTTTATTTTTATTTTTCTTTCCTCAAACCGCACACCCAATCAGACGCACTCTCCAACGATCACCGGCATCTATGCATGGCTGTTGGCTGTTACTGTTTCCACAGCTCCTTTACCGCGCGAATATTCCTTCGACTGCAGCAAGTTTTTTTTTAATTTTTATTTTTTTCGTCTGAAGGATAGACTAATGTAATCAAGTCAAAGGTTCAATTATCTTCTTCATCCTTAAATTCAAAAGAATCTTAAAGCTGCATCATTTTTTTTTTTTTTTTATTCTTTCTATCTTTATGATCCATAAATTATGTAAATCCAAGAATTAAAAAGATGATTAAATTTAAACTTGACTATATAATTAATAAATTTCAAAGATAAAAAATAAAAAATAAAAAAAATAAAATAATTTTAAAATCTATGTAAATTCAAAGGTAAAAAAATAATTAAAACCTTCACTTAATTACATTACATTAAAATGTAGCCAAATTCAACTCTATATACAGAAAAAGAGTATGTCCAATAAACAGCTCAAACTAAATTGCTCATTATTTTTTGTTTAAAGTAAAATGATGTAGAAATTATTAATGCTGTTCAATATAAAAATTATTGAATCGTCCTAACCTTTGAAGAAAAAAAAAAAAAAAAAGCAATGGACGTGCCCCCTTACGTCGCAGGACGGAAGGCGATCTCATAATTAATGGATAATACATTGACCAGTAAAATGAGATAATCATAATAAAAACAGTATCTTAATACATTTGACTGCTACTTTGGTCGATCAATTCAACCGACATGGGGTGGATAAAATTCAAACCACCAAGTAGAAAATTGTCTTCAGCATACTGAATTTCATGACCAAGCACGATTGATCCCGCATTTATAATGGACTTCGCACGGTGCAGTCAGTGCAAAAGAAACATCCGACTTCCCCTCCCCCCAACCACCGGGGAGGCTTTGCACAAGTCGATTGATACTGCTGGACGACGTGAAGCTAACATTCAATTTATAAGAACAAAACACATTACATTCCCCGATCATATCTCAATATTCTAAAAAGAGTTAACAAACTTATAGACTAGGAGATAAATAGAGGGAGGCAGGCAGGCAGGCAGGCAGGAAGGCAGGAGAAGGATTGACTCGCATCAAGGACCTACAAAACGAAACGCTGTAAAACCTGAAAGTTACTAGCGGTACATTTCAAGATGCCTTTCTTCTGCTGCCCATACCGCTAGGACTCCTTGCACCAGCAGAATCTGATGAAGCACGCGTCTCCCTTTGCCCCTTTGACAGATGGCCCCGAACACCACCGTAAGATGATGGCAAACGCCGAGGAGATTCTGAGTTCATCTCGCTCTCCCTGCTAACAGCTTCAGCCTCCAAAATCTTGGCTTCCTCCATTAGCATGGCCAACTGGTTTCACAAGACAAATCGTCATTAGACCCCCCCCCCCCTCCCCATCCCTTCAATTAATTTCATACCAGGAGTTAAACGGAAGAAAAAGATCAACCCGATTACCCGAATCTCATTTTCCTTCAAGCGGTCCTGAAGTGCATTTACCGCAGGGCTTAAACTGCAAAAATTGCAGAGATAGCGTAAGTTTGAATGAAAACCTGTGGGACCAAAGATGCTCTACTGAAATGAGCAATCATAAGAGGCTTGCACTCACCAGTACTCCATTAACTTGCATAGAGAAGCCTGGTATGTTGATGTGTGATGAATAAAAGTAAGAGGGTGCATCTTCCCATTACTGGTTACAAATTGCAAAAAAATCAATAAAAAGATACTTAACTTGCAACAAGAGGTATCACAGACAAAAGAATTGCGTATCAAGCAATTCATTACCGCATATTTTGGGAGATGGCTTGGTTATATGCAGATCGTTCCTCCTCAAACAGTACATGCTGCATATCCGTGAATGAAGTTAAGGGAGACTCGAGCTTTAGCAGATACCTTGCTGGCAATACTTGCAGCGGCACTTCCTTCCTGATATACTGTGCACCACTGCAAGCCATGGAAACATTCAGAAAATAAATTAGAGGATCTAGCAGAAAACAATATATATCTTTATTTGCTCCTTAGTTATTGAATTTCTTCCAGTGAACCATATGTTTTAGCTTGTGAGAGAGAAATAGTTTGGAGGATGGTGATGACACCAACAGATTAATACATCTACCAACAAGGGTGAAAGAAATCAAGGTTTGCAAAACTGATACCGAGAACTGTACTAGTATATTATCGATTCGGTATGGTATAATATGCACCTCATATTAAGACAGAAAGCCAGTATATTTTCTCACTCCTAGACATTATATTGCTTAGCACTATATGATATGGGTCGGTACCAGACAATACAGAATAGTTCCGCTTGGTTCGAATTGATTTGATTCATACTGAATCAAACTTCAGTGATACCTTATCAATATAATACGATATGATCGATATGAGTCAATACAACATATCTTGAAAGAAATTATCATTGGGATGGAAAGATGTATTCGGGAAATAGTGTTTGTCAACGAAATATGCCGACTACAAGTAAGAATATGAATGTGTGTTCAGACAAACAAATCGTGAATTTATTTTATCAGATATATGTCCACTTATAAATTATGAGTGGATATAACTTGTTTAAGTAGATAATTTTATGGTCAAAGCATCAGGGTCACTCATGAAGTTTTTGCATAGTAATTACAGACTTGTTTGGTATCACCATAGTTTTTATTCTTCAGTTTTTAAAACTTAATAAATGAAAACCAAAGAAAAAAAAGCTTGTTTAGCAGAGCAGATTTCATTTTTAAAAAAAACCTAGTCCAGTTTTTGAAAAAAAGTGAAGGTTATTAAAAGTGGCTTTCGATTTTTCTTGAATCAACAAACATGTTCTCTTTTACACCTCTAATGCCCCTACCACCATGTGCACCGCCACCACAACAACCACCAATCCCTTGGCAGCACCACGGTCGCCATTGCCACCACCGTCACTACCATCATCACTTATAGAATTAGTCTTTATTTTTTTCTAAAAATAATCGACCATACTGGTCATGTTTATGTTTTAAAAATCCAGGGAAAAAGGAAAACAAAATTCCAATTTTCAGGTTTTATAAAATAAAGAATTGGCAGTGATGCCAAACACAACCTAAATTATATTAAGTATGCATTCAAAATGATATGACAGCTTATGAGTATTCAAATAATACGATTCAGAACAAGGAGTCGGCAATTAGGGAAAAAAAACATGAAAGATGCATCAAAAGAAGTACTCCTGAACCCTGTCAGATAAGAAAATAGTAAAGAAAAAAATGTTGGTCCATGCCAATAAAACAAAAATGCTTAAGTTCGAAACTTAATTTGTATAAAATTTAAAAAATTATAACAGATTAGGTGAGTGTTCATACATAAAGGCATGTATCCTGTGACTGATTTTGCATGCAAGTGAGGAGACAATTAATCAACCACCAGATATTTCAATGTTACGTAGTGACAATACATCATTCATAAATACCTCACATCCATATTAGAACGATGTAAGGCTTCCTGCATGCTTGGTGTCATATCCGGAGAATCTATATCAGCTGCCACGTTCTGTGCACTGTTGGCATCGTAACCGACAAGAGAATTTCCTCTCATTCTCTGCTTCCCTAAATAATTGACATCAGCATGAGAAAAGAACTCCTCCAAATCTGAAGATCTTCCCCCAACCTAAACAACATTTCGCATATCTTATTTTGGATCATACAAGAAACACTCATGCCATGTAAAATATGGATTCACGAAACACCCTGGTTGTCCATGCTCTTATACACAAGCCAAAATAGAGTCAGTGTTCAAAAGTCAAATCATAAATGGATAAGCTATGAAGTACTTTTCAAGTATAGAATCACAATACTAACCTAAATGATATAATGTTAAACACAATCAGTTTTTTGAGAAAACAATGGGGATGCCACCACACATGTTCGAACAAACCCATGGCCACTCCCATAAGCTAAGGGAAGCCAACTGCCTGAGCTAAGGCTGGTCAGCATGGGAAAGAATATCATCAAAACAATAAAGAAACATGTGAGACTGCAATGCATAGAGAATCACATAGCATCAGTTGTGAGATTTCTGGGATCTATTCAAATGGATAATTCTATCTGTTGCTGAAAACAATGAGCCTTTTGCTAGGAATTTGAAAATTCATCAATGAACCAAGCAAGCATGATGAATCCCCAGAAGAAAAGCTTAAGTGTTAATTTCCACCACCACTTCATTACTAAGAGTGAAGCACAGCAAGAACCCAGAAGAAGATCAATTGCACGGAAGTATTAGTCCCAGCATGTTTTCCAGTAGCAGGGTCCTTATAGAGAGTTTCCATGAAGGTGGTCAAGGCATTTAGGCAGTCTTAGGAAGTCTTCAGCACCATAAGTTCATAACCTACAGAATGCCCAGGCAGCTAAGCAGCATAGAGAGCTCTAAAACTACCACAATTCATCAAAGTTGCATCTATAATTGGCAGTTTAAAGCTTACAGATAGATACATCAGCTATCAATTCTACCATGATGGAAAATGGTCTAACATCTAATTCCCAAATAAATTCTTCATAAATGATTCCAGGAATCTGAGAATAAACAACTACAGGTTAACTATGATAAGCTATATGCCAAAGTCTCAATAGCTTTTATAATTACAGAGATATATACATACTGTACAACAGTTACAAGTGCAGAGCTTGATAAGCAATACCTAGATATACATGGCATAGAACTCAAAATCCCACTAGGCATACAATAAATAATATATAAAGCACATATCTAGAGAGACATGGACAACATGCACTACCTAGGTGGTCTACCGGTCAACTAGTTGACCATGTCGAAAATCCTGTGGACATCTAGATATATGCACCAGCCTAGGAGCATGTAGCAAGGACAGTACCCCCCACCTAAGCATTTAGCTAATTGCCTGGGCACCTAAGGCAGTCACCCCAGTAACACTCGTACTATAATGGATACTCCAGTACAATTCACTCATCTACTCAATTATGTATAATTCAATAGACAGCTCAACTAAATCTTTTAAGGTAAAATGTAGCTTTCTACTCTATCAAAGGTCCATTCATTCACTATCCCATTGGTGCAGAACAGAAGATTTGTTGCAGGGGAAAAACAAAATCATGAGACAAAAGAGCAACAGCAAACCGAACCTTGGTAGCTTTGGTCACTCTAGAGTCCCCAGTGTCCTGTTCAATGCTTTCAGTCAATGCAGACCCTGAGGTTGATGCCATATTCTCTGAGGAACTCCAAGATGATTCAATCTCTATAACTGAACTATTAGTAACAGGAGACACATGCCTCTGTTTCCCATCCAAGGATTGGAAAGCAATGACCTGAATTCTTCCAATCTGATGAAATTCAGAGCAGTTATTGAGCTACACAGGAATCCTTCTACAACTGTGCAATAAAAAATAAGAAAATATAAAGACATGCCTTTTGAGCATCCTCGCTAAAGCAAGAAAAGATCAGCCCAATAAAACCAGGATCCAGCAACTGATACATTGCCTGGGTGCGAACATCTGCAAGTTGTAGATTTCATGGATACAATCAAAGAAGATCCTTTGTTGCAAATAAGTTAAATTCATTCAAAGAAGAAGACTTCATCTGTGAAGAGTATAAAAAAAATAAAAGGTCTAACTCGTCCAAAAACATTGAAGTGCAATTTTCAAATATAAAGATGCACTACTCCCAACATCATAAGAAGTTCTGACTTCTGAATGCAGGAGGGGTATATTCAAGTGGCAAATAATTATTTTAATAATTGGAACTTAGTGAACAATTAGCGAGTATGCTAGCAAATAGAGACTACAGATTCAACTGACAATATCGATATTATGACATAGGTGAGATCATTAAATCTGAAAGTAACACACTGTGCTGTTCAAACACTTCTATTCCCTAGTGTTTTCTAAGGTGTAAGACAATGGAAGCAGCAGGACATCATCAGCAAAAAATGAGTTTGAAGACATCCCATGTGCTTTCATTGGCTGCAACACTACTCCCTATGAGTAGGCTAGCAAATACTCTAAGGATTATAGATTGTACCAAAAAGTATCCAGCAGCATGATATCGGTGAGATCATAAGATCTGAAAGTAACCTACTGCGTTGTTCAAACTTCAAAGACTTTTAAGACCTAGGTGTTTTCTAAGGAGTGATACAATAGAAGCAGCCAAACATCATAAAAAAAAAATCATTTTTGACCATCCCAATCAAAATCAAGGATAACATCGTGGTACGATTCACCATTCTTCAGAAATCAGCTAATTTAAGATATAAATACCATTTATACCCTGTTTCAACCATTGTTCTTTACTCCATAAAAAATATATTACATTTTATCCTCTTTCAGTGCAAACTCTACCTTTCTACATAATCCTTTAATTCCAAATTTTGAGTATTGCTACCACATTTTAGTTTAAATAAAAACTTAATTCATGTACTAATATCCCTGCCTCGAATCCACGCATAGCTTAGACGACTACTTTGTAAGCTTTACAACAACAACTAATAGCCAATGTCAAATGGAAAACAGTCAAATGAAAAAGATTGCAAATAACAATAATAAGTTGAGCACAATGAATACCACTTGTAATGCAACAGATAAGATTGTAAGTATGAGGTAATGTGTTTTAAATACAAATTAGAAATCATCCTTGAAAGTAGCTCTGTGAAGCAATAACTCACAGTAGTTATTATTACTGTCAGCTTACCTACGTGAGATGGAAGAACTGTAATATGAGGGTGTGAATGGTACCATCCAATTACCCTTGTTGTCCGTCCTGTTGTCTGTGTCATTCTGTGCTAAAGGGTCAAGTTTAACTTCCGAATCTAATATACTCTGTATAGGTTGAGATATAAAAGAAAAGATCTAAAAATGAGATGATGGATATCTCAGCTTGAGCAGAAGCAGCAGCCAGCAACTCAGGATTAGTCTCCACCCGATCTTTTCTACGATCAGACCGCATTTGCGGGGATGCTCCCCAGATCAGAGCAGTTGCATTTCCACCATTCATGCACTACAAAATTTGCAATGTCACAAATGAAAAGCACAACTAAATATTGCTAGCTAATTTCCATAGCAATCGTTTATAATTTAAAAGACAAATAGAGTGCAAAACTAGAAAAATAAGCAAGCCAAAACTCCTGGCAAATAATATAGAACTTGCAGTAATGTCATGCAAGTAACACATGCACATTAAGTTCAACAACCAAAAAATAGATACAACACAATGCATCTGTAGCAATGTAACTACTTATAGGATCTATCACATGTTACAAAAATTCAATGATCTAACAAATAAACATAACTAATATTAACATTCCACCACCCCCAACCCCCCCCCCCCAAAAAAAAAAAAAATAAAGGAAATATAGTCAAGAAATATAAGTAGAAAATATAGTCCCCTAAATTCTCTGTATAAAATTCCCAATTTTCAACTAAATTCTCAACTAAAGAAATATAGTCCCTTTTTTATTATAACCAGGAAAGGAGGGAGAAAAAATAGAAAAGATCAATGCTTAAAATATTGCAGGCCACCAGACTCGTCACCATGGAACACAAAAGCTCACAACAATATCTAAAAGTTTCCAAAAACCAACGAAGGAATCAACATTACACTTTTAAAAGTAAAAGAAATCAAACAACCCTTTTTCCACAAAGACACTCTCAACGGCAAAGAAAAACCAGATTAATCCTGACTCATAACGCAGGAAACCTTTAATAACTTCATCGATTGTCAAAAGCATGCTATATCGGCAACTTAATCCCATCCAATCTCAACCCCCAGAATTCTATCCTTAGAGCCCACGATTTGATCTGATAACGATCCATGCAGCAAGGAAAGTAGAAAGACGTAGCAGAGAAAGAGGTTAATTAGAGAAATAATCTCTGAGGAGAAGGCCCATGACCTGCAGGCAATAAGATTTCTCCTCCAAGAACCCCGGGAGAGAAGAATTTTCTAACAGAACAGTGAGAAATTCACAAGAGAAAGGTTTTCTTTCCCCGAAAGATTCCCCGAATGCGATTCATACGGGGAAGCGGCTCATCACGCAAAACTTTTGTCCTGGAAAAGTTAATCAAATCTAAAGAACCCTAGCTCCCCAAACCACATTTATCAACGGGACAGAGAAATCGGACGTATCGAAACGCGAATCGCAAGAAGAAGAAGAAGAGAAAAAAAAAAACCCTAATAACTGCTGCTGGGAAAATCATCAGAAGCCACCATGAGGAACAACTCAAAACCGATGAGTCAGCTCCTCCTCCAACTCCATCCTCAAATCGATCTGACTTAGACAAGCCGAAAAAAGGAAAAACCCCAAGAAAATCGAGCAACGTTTTTTTCACCGGGAATCGAACCTGGAAAGAGAAGCCGAAGACGGGTGGGTACAAGAGGAGGAGCTGGAAAAGAGGAGATGAGGTTACCTGGATGTCTCCGAGAAGGAGGCCCATGATCTCCTCAGTCTCCGTGGTGAGTGCGTGGGTGAGGCAAGTCAGCCATACCTCCTCCGACATCTTGACGGACGTCAGCGACATCTCGCCTCCTCCTTCTTCTTCTCCTTCTTCGGAGAGACAGAGACGGTGTGAGAGAGATAGAGAGAGATCCCAGAGAAGTTCTTTCTTTCAAGAGGGGTAGGAAAGATGTTTCCTGGGGTAGTCCCCTCTGTTGGTTTCGTACCGTGTATTTTTCTATTATTATACATCAATTAAGCCTTATTATTATTATTATTATTATTAGTAGTAGTAGTAGAATTCTCTTTTCCTTCTTCCGTTTACAAAAAGAAAGAGGTGAGGTGACCGGGTTCACTTGCTTCGACTCTTGATTCGGAATAATTTTTTTTAACCAATTAAATAAATTAGATAAATTAAAGATTTTTTTTTTTTTTTTTTGAAAAACAGATTTAGTCCAAATATTTAATGTTTGATCGGAAAGAATAAAACGAAATAACTGATCTGCGTACCTTCTACCGCACCTAATTTTAAGCAGCAGCAACAACATCAATGTATGTTAATAATAATAATAATAATTTCGTCACTTTTGGTTCAAAGTTTGATTCAAAAAAAATCACGATCGTATATTTTTAAAATAAATATATATAATAAAAAAAATTATTAATATAATAATAATATTATTATTATTAACGATATATTATTATATAAAAATATAATATTATTTTCTATATATATATATATAGCTCAAAGTATTTATATTAATATTATAATATTATTTTTAAAAAATATATATATATTAATATAATTTAGATTCAACGGCATCGTCATCGTTCCCTAAAATATATAGGGAAGGCATCAATCCAGTAGAAGTTAAAAGTTTTTACGAAGCCACAGCTATAAAACCACGTTTTCACGGAGCTAGCTATAAAATCATAAAATCTGAAACATATAGAAAAATAATAATAATAATAATAATAAGCTAAAAGTTTTCAAATACCAAAATCACCATGTATGGATTAGAAGAGATTAATTTTTATTTTTTTTTAATATTATATCCCGCTCCAATCTTGTGGGTTGGGTTAATTCCGATCAAAGTCGAGCCTTCGCACTCTTATCCAAGTGACAGGAGATGTTACCAGTATAAGCTAAATGCTCGATAGCGCTAAACTCAGATACTTAAATCAATATAACTTGTGCAGTGATATTAGCTAACAAAGGGTGAACGATGGTTGCCTCTCTTGCTTCCATGCAAGGGAATGGTAATTGGACTGTATTTTTCTATCCAAATAAATGCTCACCATGTTATCCCTTCAAATAGAGCGAAACAAATATAAATCTTATATAGAAACAGGTGAAGATGAAAGAATAGAAGACTTAACCCTAACCCTACCATCTCTCTCCATGAAAGGACTTGCTCCTCCTCACACCCAATAAAACCGTCGTCCCCTCAGAAGCTAAGGCTCCGCTGTAGCTTCGGCGGAGCTTTCGTCCCTCGCCACTCCTCCGGCGACCTCCGCTACGTCGGTGGCAAGTCTCGGATCATCTCCGCCCACCGCCGCGGCATTATCCTATCCAAGCTTCTCTCCGGGCTCTCCGAGCTCTGCCCCGACTGCTCCTTCTCACTCAAGTACCAGCTCCCAGAATGTGATCTCGATCACTAGCGATGAAGACGTGCGGCGCATGGTTCACGACCACGATCGGCTCGCCGCCCACGGGAAGGCATATCGGCTCCGTGTGTTCCTCTGCGACGTGACCCCCTCCCTCGGCCGGGTACGTATGGCCAGAAAACCCATCCTCTGGTGCTGGTGCTGGTGTTGGATCTTCTTCTCAACCAGGGATTCCCTACGGGGGAAGAAGGACTTTTGGTAGAGGGACTGTCTTAGGAGATCTAAATGCTAGGATTTTCGGAAAAATATATGGAGATTCCTGCGAATCTCTGGGTTGCAAGGTGTCTGGGGCTCGAATTACGATCACCCATGAGAATGGGATCCAATATTTTGGTGCTTCGATGGCCAGTTCTCCTGCAAGTCTTAATCAGGTTTCCTTAAATGAATTCAAGAAAGCTTCTTCCTTTTAAGTGTTGGATTCAACCAGTCAGGTGGAGCTGCCTCCAATCTTGGTCAGGTCTACAGTCATGATATCCAGTCTTTCAGTCCTTACACCACTGAACTATACTCAAGAAAAACTGAGAATTGTGCTGCTGCGAACACGAACTGAGAGAATGCTTTCCTGTGGAAGGCTAATCATGCTACTGTCGAGACTTGCCTGGCACCTGTTTCCTTGAGCAGTCAATCATATAGGAGGGCGTCTCAGTACCAGATTCGCAGAGGAAATGATGGACGTTTGGTTTTATCTCATTGCATGAGTAGAAATCATTGCTAGCTGGCCAAAATAACAGATTCAATGGTGAATGATGCTGCAACCCAGCGATTCTGTGGTGGGAAGTTTTGCGTGCCAATGTGCTTTCCTGGGCAGGGGCCAAGATCATCAGACTCAAGTGATAAAGCCGATAAGCTTTGGAACCAATAGAGGTCTACTGAGAGAACAACTATTGGAGCCAATGCCAAAACAGTGTGGTATTCTGGCTGTGGGATTTGAACCACAGAAACTTCAAGGAAGATCAGTAAACTGTACCTGCTTAGACTTGCCAGAACATGTTAGCAGTTGCCTTGCTCTCCATTTTGGCACCATGAGAACTGGGTATAACCATTTAAGCAATTCTAGTACAGCGAAGCCATGTACTCAATCTCGTGCACCTTGCAGAAGCAATCCTTTCAGTGATGCGATCCTGGCCCATTTCAGCATGACGAGAGTGCATACTGCACTGTTGACCATGCAAGCGGTTCTTATGATTTAGATAACATGTCAGTCTTTGTAGAACCAGATAAGAAAAATAATGCTTATACAGCACCTTCAATTTTGTGCTTTTCATATGGTCTGCCAAAAGCAGATGTAGAAATTGATGTAAACTTGAGACAAATCACTATGATGCCACAGTCTGATATTACTGCTAAATTGGATGACATCTTCTAACCTGTAGAATCATTAATCTATGATAATTTTGTCATTGATCTTTCTGAAATTGAGGCTCCACTGGATCTTCCCATGCATAGATTATCATTATCTTCTTCTATTGAAGCTCATCTGTCAGCACTAGCTTCATGTCGTAGTAGCAACAATGTGCTAGAATCTGATGACTTTTCGCCCATTGTTATTGCATCACTGTCAAGAGATGAAACAGGACTCCAACTAAATAGCATGCATCTGATGGAGGAGAATCCCTACATCTTGGAGAAACAAGTAAAGAATATAAAAGATGAGAATATAAAAGGTGGATATGATATATCTGATGAGAATGCTGTTCAGTCAAGATTTCTTTGGAAGTTGTCACACCCATTGAGCTCATTGGTGGCACAAGTATCTCTTGGCACAGAGAAATAACTTGTCTATATGAAACAGGACCAAGAGACTATGCTGTCCACTACTTACATGGGAGAGAAGTTATTCCTTAATCTATCTCAATAAGTTATTATGCATTTAATTTAATTGGTTTAATTAACTGAATAACTTATTATGTCAGCTTGATGTGTCTGGACCCACAAGCATATGCTCCAGGGAAGCAGGTGAAACTATCTGTGAAGTTTCAGCGGTTTATTCTCCTTTGGCTATGCAAGAACTAAAGGTAAACAACATCTCATCTTCAATTTTCAAAACTGAATACTCTCTCTCTCTGCCTTCAATTGTCTGATGTCAAGGCAATAATGTCTGAATGTTTAATTTGGATACTATTAGCTTGTGTCAAGCCTTTTCTTTCTTTGGCTTCCTTTTTTTTCCCTTTTTTTAAGTAGCAGATGATAAAAAATTCTGATCTTGAAGAAATAAGGGTGCTGGGATTGGGTACATATGAAACTGTTTTCCATGGTAAATAGAAGGGTTCTGATGTTGCAATCAAGCGTCTGAAGCGAAGCCGCTTTGCTGGAGGTGTATTGGGAGAAGAGCGCTTGGTGATTATTCTATCTCAGCCCTTCTTCTTTAACAACAAAAGGAAAAAAAAGAAAAAAGAAAAGAAAAGAACCTATGAACCCAAATATATCTTGTTCTGTCTAAATAGATTATTTGCCAAAAAACATAACAATCCTAGTTACAAATGTTCAAGACTAGCACTTGTCTTGGTAATCCAACTTAGCCAAACCTGTTAAATATCCATCTTGAACATCAATTGGAGGTGCATGGACTGGTTCTTGGACATACCACTGAGTTGTAAGTTTGCAATGCAGCTTTCAGAGTTGACCACTCAAGTTGCTCGGCAGCCTTAGTCAGACTATGGAGATTCCATGGAGATTGTATCCAGCAATTTTATTAAAAAATGGATAAGTGAACTATATAAACCATTTTAATGGGTTTCGTTAAGAGTACAAAAATGAGTTGAATTTTTTATCAAACATAATTTTGACCTTTATTTTCAAAAGATGACACTGCTTGCTTGTCAAAAGTAGATATTGTGATTGGAAAAAAGTTAATTACATAATTAGGCAACTATTTTTTAGTTGTGTGCAAGCAAGTTCTCATGAAAATTAGAATTTCTATTTGATTTCACCTATGCTGTTTTGATCCTTCTTTATTGGTTTCACCTTTTAGAGTTAGGGCACAAACTACAATGGACTGAGCTGATCGATATGCCACTTTGGTAGTTTTCTTCTCAACACTTTCATAGTTAAAAACGAGTTTCAGTGTGGCAATATTGATCATTTTAGTATACACCTCATTTGCCGTTGTGGCTGAGTCTGGTCACTCAGGTTAGCAAAGCTACACTTCTAAACGCAGATGCAGACCCACCACAATCATGACATGAATTTAGTTAGGATCTTTGTGAGCCTGTTATCCTTACTAACTAGTGACTGGTTTACTTGGCTTTACTGATGATTTAATTTCACAAATTTATGGGTACATGTGCTGCTTGGACAACACAGTTGAACTTTTTCATGAATGACAGGTTGCAGACTTCTGGAATGAAGCTCATTTGCTGCGTCAACTTCACCACCCAAATGTGGTTGCATTTTATAGTGTGGTCACAGATGGCCCAGTGACAAATTTGGCTACAGTCACAGAATACATGATGAATGGCTCCTTAAAACAAGTTCTGAAAAGAAAAGATAGGTGCACTCGCTTTGTCTCCTGTTCTGTATTGATCTGATTATATATATAAAATACTGCCAATCATTGTTTTCTTGACTCATCTGCTATTCTTATTTGTAACTGTCTATTGCAGAAAGTAACAAAAGTCAGAAGATTTAAGTACGCTGCACTCCCATTCCTTGTATACCTAGTTATTATTATTTCACAAACAGATGGGTCAATAATATCTAATCATCTTGGAATGAATTGAATGATATATATATATATATATATAGAGAGAGAGAGAGAGGGAGGGGGGGGGGGGTATACTCAGCTACATTCGAATGTAGCCAAGTTTAGATCCGATCATCTTCTTCACCTTTAAATCCATACAGTTTACGAATCCCAAAGATAAAAAAGCGAAAAAGGTGGGGTGGCTCCAAGATCCATGTGGATCAAAAGGTGAAGAAGGTGAACAGATTCTGAACTTGGCTATATTCAAATATAACTAAGTCTACCCCTCTCTCTCTCTCTCTCTCTCTATATATATATATATATATATATAATTTATTAAAATTGCTTTTGGAAGAGCCAAGCCATGATAATTCTTTTAATTTTGTAAAAAAGATAAGATGTTACAACATTACCTTTGATTTAAAACTCTATGAATTTGTGGCACTTGTTATTATTTTTGTGTAGTAATCTATAATGTATAAGTAAAAAGTTCAAATACGAGGAATATTCTCTCCTTATTCTGTTGATCAACTTTTGTGTCAAGATACCCTTATTTTAATATTAAGATGACTTCAACCAAAAAAATGTCTTCCATTTTTAAAAACCACTTTTTAAGAGTTGGGTGTGGTATGTAGGTGGTCAAGGGACCTACCTTGCACATGCGTTTGAAAATAAATAAAATGTACTAAATATAATAATTGCAATGTTTTTTATAAATAATATCAAAATTAATAATAACAACATACAGCAATTAGTGCTTACTCTTTATTACTTGATTTTTAGCAGCAATAATTATAGCATATGACAGATTAACATTGTGAATGCAAATGCATCAACTAACTTGAAACCCTCATCCAACACAACCATTAGTTTCAATAAGTTTTGTTCACATGGGCCTCTATAGGAGCAGCCATGCGTATGGTTTCACTGTATTAAAAGAGCCAGCTATGGAGTTGCATAATGATAAGTAGGTTGCTTATGCAGCCTAACAATGCCTAATTCTATTGCATATGTGTCCAAAAAGTGCTAAGCAAATCATATCTTTGGCCCATATGTTACTCTATTGCATATAATAGTTGCATATAAGCTACTAGTAATAGTCTTGTGTATTGTATGTTGAAACAATCTCTAAAAAATAAAGGAAAGAGAGAAAAGGAACTTAATTTTCTTTCCCATCCTAGGCCATCCAACACACCTTGAAACCTCCTCTTTTAGGGAAAAAAATCTAATTCTTATTTCTTGAGAAAAAAATAGATCAAATTTTGTCGATTGTACTGTTGGTTGGATTCTCTCTTTTTTGGAAAGAAAATGGATTTTCTCTATTTTCTGGGAGGAAAAAAACTAAACACTCTCCCTCTTTTTCTTGAGTTCAGCTCCATACTCCATTCCAAGTTTCAATCTCACTTCAGCTTCAAAATGAAAATAGATGGAGTTCTCCTCCTAATTTTTCTTTTATCCCATCAAATCTGTCAAGACTGTGCTTGGATCTCCTCTCTACTCTCTGGTTTTCCAATCTGCACACTCATGATTATCTTTTATATCACCTCAAAATCTCACCTTGCACCTTCCATGCTATTTTTAATTAACTTAGAACAAAAGGACCTACTATAGAAAATTTTATGTTGGTACTTGTCTTTTTGTTTTATTTCTCTCATTTGTTTTTTGTATGGTTTTATAACCAATTTTATGTATACAATTTATTCTTTCTTTCATTTATGTATGTTTATTTAATATATAACTTTGATTTATACTGATCTTTCTTTTTCTTAACATGCATTGCATGTGCCTGGTTACTAGTAGATTATAAAGAACATGTCTAATCAGCTAAAGGAAGTAAAACTTGGTATTGACATGCCACTAAATTTCCTTGACTTCATAGAACTAGTTTCTTGCTGTTCACAAATTAGCACCATAGAAGGTATCTTATTTAATAATTAGCACCATAGGAGGTAGCTTATTTAAATGAATCATATTAGCTTTAGATATGTAGAACTTCAGTCATTTTGCGGTCTCATTAGACTGAAGAGTTTGGTTTTAAACTGAAAGCCATTTGAATCAATAAGAATGCAGCAGATTATCCACAGTAATTGAGCAACAACAGCAAACAACAATAACAAAGCTTTAATCCTAAACTAATTGGGGTCAGCTTATCTCTATGTTGATTAAGCGTTACCTAATATTTGTCCATCCACCAGGAATCCTCAAGTTTATGGTTAACCTGATCAATGATAAACAGCCATATCCACCATATGGTTGTAGCTTTGCTGATGGAAATGCAGAAAAGAATGCTCTAAGCTATATGCCAAGTGAATCTAGCAAATTTAGATTTGACCAGAAAGTTTTTGTGCTATGGCTTATACTGCATGTTGGCACCAAGTAGAGATACATCCTTTTTTATCTCATGATGGTAACTAGCCTTTTTCCTAAGCATGTTATATTTTCATGAACAAGAGACAATGACAGAATGGAACAACATTTACACCTACTGCCAAATTCATAGGATCTCTCTTTCTCCTCCCTACTCCCCCCCCCCCCCCCCCCCCTCTCTCTCTCTCTCTCTCTCTCTGTGCATGCTTGCGTGCTTTTCTTGACCTGGTTCACCAAATATGTCTGTATATTGTGTAACTGCATCTTATGCTAACTGACATTTTTCAGTGCCCTGAATTCAGTAAATATAGATTCATCTAAAAGCATACTGAGCATTTATTGACCATGTTTTTTGGAAGATGCTGAGCCATATTTTTTAATCTCCATCTCAATATCGAAGCATTTAGACCCAGGCAAATATTTGGCTTTCTCACAGCAGTTAGCATGGTGTTCTAGCAGGCTGTTTGTGGTAAGCTGACACATCTTTTTAATAAATTGATAGCACAGAATGATATGATATGCAGTGTAAAATTTTGATGTTAGAAGGTCTGAAAATCTTATTTCAAAAATAATTTTAATTCAAATGTGTGTGTGTGTGTGTGTGTGTGTGTGTGTGTGTGTGTGTGTGAGAGAGAGAGAGAGAGAGAGAGAGAAGCGAACAGAAACTACATATTTGGTGCATCTTTAAACATGTCTGACACATTAGGTGGCTTTTTAGGGAAAGATCGGACCAAAGTCCAATCAAATTCGTTAAGAAACTGAACGCAAAAAACAACTGGTGGTTTCTGCCACCAAAAAAGAAACAACTTTCCAAAATGCAACTTATTCTTAAATAACAAGTTAGGTGGTAGGTTCAATTTTCAAAAGATTCTTCTCACTGCACACTCTCGACCAACTTGTTGACAGAAACTTGATCTTTGCAATGATATCTGCCGTACCTTCCCCTTTTATTAAAGATTCCGTTTTTCCATTCTTCCAAAAACACCAAGTAATTCACTACTAGGATATTCCACCCTTTTCTTCACTGTCTTGATTTTACTCGTTCTCCTAGTTGTCCAGAGGGATGTGAAATCCTTAGGAAGAACATCGATTCCAAGCACCTTGCCAAAGTGGTGCCAAACTGAAGAAGCCAAGTCACAGTGGAGAAGCAGATGATTAGTTGTTTCAATCTCTTCTGCACATAGCAGATAGAAACAAACCATTGAATCCTTTTTTCAAAGGGTTCTCCCCAAGAATTCTGTTCTGAATCATCATCCAGACTAATGAGAGTGCTTTGGATGGAAAAGGACAGTCACATAATTGTTTAGAATAAGGTGCCACCAGACCACCATAGTTTAAATTTTTATATGGTTCTTTGATAGAAAACTGGCCAGCGCTATTCCATTTCCTGGACACCATGCTGCTGTTCAGCCAATCTGACCTGTTGTAAAATTTGTTGGAGCTGTTGCGCTTCCTGTCTCAATGTTCCATCCAGTTCACCTCTGAATTTTAAGTCTGCATCTGCACTGTCCCTCCTGCACGTAACAGTGATTTTGAAAAGGATATCCTATGAAGAAACTTCTCACCTATGGCATGATTGATAGCTTTTGCACTACCATGTTGCAGTGAAGTACAGTTGGAACAACACTGTCCCACCCTCCCGATTCTGACATCATAGATCTTCTATCCTAGCTTTTGAATTATCATGTGGTGATCAACTCAATGCTTGAAAATTGATCAACTACAGACACTATCAATGGAATCAGTGTTCAGTTGCTTTTTAAGCTTAGGATGGATCTAATCGGGAAAAGAAACCCCCCACTGAAGATAAACTAGCAGCCAATTATTTCTTCTTCTTGGAGCCTTGTGGCAAAGCTCATCTTTCTAACTTTTAGGTGTCTAACAATGCCAGATTTTAAGCTCCATAATGCATATTAGTTTGTTGGTGGATATCAATTTATCTTCTCAAAGTGAGACCTTGACTTGCAGCTAGAAAATAATAGTTAGTTATGCACTTCTTTAAATACTTAAAGGTGAGTGAGTCAGCAAGTAATGCGGACACCTAGTCATATGTCGGTTTGGTAAGAGGGCTCTGCATTGGTAAGAAGGAAAGATTGCTTGGAGCTGCAGCACGTCTGTGTGTTTGACAAGGGCTCAGGTGCAGCTTAGGGGATTTGGTATCAAATCTTGTTGGTTAGTGGAGTTCTTCCTTTGGCTAAGGGAGGTGGGTGAATTCAACAGTTGCTTGGAGTTGAATCTTTGAGACTTTGAAGGCATTGCTCTTGGAAAGTTGTGGCTCCTCTGAAGGAGGATAATAAACCTTTTTATTTTTTTGATGATAGTTGAGTAAGGAGAAGTCTACCCTTTGCAGAGGCATTGGCTAAGCCTGCTCTTTCCCTTGTGTTTTTGATTTTCTGTTTGAAGCAGCATGGTGAACATGGGCTAATTAAAAAGGTAAAAAAAGAGTTTCCATCCGCTTGAACCATAAAAGGCCGGGGAATTGTCATTAACGTTGGTTTTACTCATAATTGTAACTTCATCGCTTAAACAGTATACCAAAACATTGTTTTTCAACAAATGGTGGTGTATTTTGTTTTGTCTCTTGAGCGACTATTGATTAAGAGCTTTCTATAATTATTCCACGGTAAAGTACTGTAAGTTGATAACATAACAATGCTTGCTTTTCTGAAAAGGGGACCAAAAGGGTCCACACTAAAGGTCTGTTAGGATTAGCTGATAACCCAAACTGTTGGCCCATAGCTGTGTCCAACAGCCAATTAAAGGTGCCCCAAGAGCCACTTAAAAGGTGCCCCAAGAGCCAATACAAACAAGGCCTAATTCGTTGATAACAGACTGAGGCATGGAAGGAGATGGTGGGAACAGTGGTTAAGGTCGCTTGGGCTGCCCTAAATTTGTCTGTGTTCTAAGGGTGGTGAGGATGGTGCATTATTTTGATAATAGCTTTATAATTATGTGCTAAAACTTGCTTTGTCTGGTTCAGACTTTTGGTGAACTTTTAGATGATTGGCAATTTGATAATGTCAATTTTTTTTTTTTTTTTTAATAATTGTGTTCAAGAAGTTCATTTGCATATTGATGTGCTTATGACATTGCGTTCTTGGTTTTAATGCTTTGGGACTATGGTAGGAACCGTCCGCTATCTGGTATGTGTTCTATCCAACCATTCAACATTGAGGGGTTTTGTTCTTCCATGATGCATTTTAATATTTGACGGACTATGTTGCCTTGTATTTGCTAGCTTTGACCTTCCCTCATTTGATTGTTTTACATAATTATTGATCGTCAGAAGAGACTGATTATAGTGATGGATGCTGCATTCAGCATCGAGTACATTCATGAGAAAAATATCATTCATTTGGATTTGAAGTCTCATAATTTAAGACAATATGTATATTATCTCCATGTATGCTAGCTTGGGCATATTCATGTCCACATTCATGCAAAAAATGTAACAAAGTTCCTGTGCATTTATGAATATATAAAGACAATAGAACAGAGTGCCAAGTGAATCAGATTGGTGACTATTGGCTATATTATATGTTGGGCTTGCTTATTGTCGTTCTAATATAATGCATATAATATCAAGTAGGAGATCTAGGCTTGTCAAAGGTGAAACAGCAAACGATAGTTTGTGGTGTAGTCCGAGGAACTATATTCCTTGGGTGGCCCCTGAGCTTTTTGACCAGTGAAAACAACAAGGTGACAGAGAAGGTACTCCTAGTTTTCTTCGTACTGGTCAGGCTGTTAGCATGGTATTCCTTCGGGACAATATGCTCCGAGATTTGATCTCATTTTTTGCCTTTCATGTGGGTGGGTGGATGTATATTCATTTGGGATTGTCACGTAGGAACTTTTAACTGGGCAAGAACCATATGAGAACATCATGCATTCTGAGGATATAATAGGTGATCCATCTTTTTTTTATCCCATCTATTGGGAATTAGTTCTCTATGTCCACATTGCACAAAAAAAAAAAAAATAATAATAATAATAATAATAATAATAATAATTAAAAAAAAAAGAACAAGAAGAAGAAGAAGCCCTTTTCCATGGGTTGCCTATGATTTGCAAATCTTGCTTTTATTATCAGTGCTGGTTCATTTTTGCCATCAAATTTTTTGAGCTAAGGTGCGTTTCTTGAACTTGTTTTTCAGATATATGGGATCCTGCTATGCTTATTCATTATATGGAGAGAAAAATGCTTGAGACGCTGTAGGAGTCATAACTGACAGAATATAGGAACCATCGTAGAGGGTAAATTTTGGCTGGTATCATGTCAAACGGTAGTAAATGTTTTTCCTCCGATTTTCTGATTTGATATTCACTTGTGATGCTTCCAGCTGGTGTAACAAAGGGTGAACTGCGACCAGAGATGTCTGTCTGGTGCGACCCTCCGTGGAGAAAATTGATGGAGAGATGCTGGTCTGATCATCCGATCCTGCTTTGAGGCCATCCTACTCCGAGATTGCAAAGGAACTGCGTGCCTGCCAAATTCAGCCATTTGGGAAACGAGAAGATGTTGCCTGTACACAGTTCAAGGATTGTGGGCGTAGGATCCCTTACGGTAAATACTTACCTACCTACCTACCTCTCAAACAGGCCAGGAGATAGGCCCTGTCTGCCATCACCGGTGCTCGAAGCTGACGTGGTTGGCTTTTGCACGAAACAACCAGCAGCCAGATCTTCTGTAGCAATATTTTGGGATGTTTGGTGATAATAATTTAACGTGGGAATTGCCGGACTCTCGGGTATATGTTGGAATTACCTCGATGTGCGTGAAAGGCCCAAATTGTGTCCCTTTGTTTTCAAGGGGCTAATGTTGATGATGAAAGCTTTTCGTCATTTATTATTATTAATTATTATTTATTTATTTATTTATTATTATTATTAACGCTGAGAAATGAAGATACCTCGGGGTTGGTTTGAATTCTCTCTCGTATTTGCTTCATCCATCGTTCGACTGAATCGATCGATGACAAGTGCCCGAAGCCGTGGTTAGCTTTCTCTGGCAATTGCTTGGAAGCACGGGGACTGACTCTTCTTCCGGACGGAAAATGCGATATCAAGAATTGAATTATGTAAATCCCAAGCTTTCTATTGCAATCGTACACGGAGCTACGCAAAGGTGCATGATTTTATTTTATTTTATTTTATTTTTTATTTTATTTTATTTTATTTTTTATTTTTTGGGTTAGGTTCGGACATCATGGTATAATGATATGGAAGGTCGTGCTTAAGCTGGTGGTGGTACCTAAAGTGGACGACGTCATTTGACCAGAGAACGCTTAAAATTGGGGGGGGTTGGGCTGGGTGGGTCCCTTTCCCCCTTCCTTTAATTCATCCCTAGCCCCGTAGTCCAGCCAGCCGGACAAGTTTTAGAGGACTCTAGTGTCTTAAAATTAATTGATGATGTCGGCACATAGTTTGCGAAGTCTATTACAAATATTAAGCTGATAAATTTTAACAATAAATAAATATCAAGCCGGCAAATCCTGCAGCAGATATCTCATCTCATCACTAAGGCTAGATGATAAACCCAAAACTCACCTTCCTTTCGGGCCATCTTATATTTCGAGCTATCTTATAAATCATATGGATTCAACCCTTTTTATAAACCATCCTCATTTATCTCATCGCATCGTTACGTGTATATATTACGTACATGCATGCAGTTCTGTCTACATGCATGTTTGATGAATGCCCAATCCAAGGATTGGGCATTGTCTCAATGACCAATTCCAATTCTTCTCCCTCTCCCTCTCGCTCTCGCTCTCCCTTGCTCGCACTGTCGTTTCAGTTTTCTACTTACATGCAATAAAGGAAGTGTCAGATCTAGCAAGCAGCCCTGTTAGATTAGCAGTTTGGAGTGTTATTTGGTTATCTCGATTAGGAGCACCACGAGGGGTTCATAGGCTGAGATTAGTTTTAGATCTATCGAGGATTCATGCTAGTCAATTTTGTGCTTCACATCGGTCCGCAGGTGAGGTTGATAATATTTAAGTTGATAATATTTCTTGAAAAGGGAAGGGAATTTATTTTTAAGTTGATAAAAAGAAGTTTGGAATAAACCTGATAATAGTGGATGCCAATTGATGCGGTACAACTGACATTAACTATCATATCTATCTAGAAATTTTTTTTTAAAAGGAAACTCACTTCTGCAAAATATAAAATAATAATAAAATTTATTTAACGCTCACCCTCTCACGGCCAAACTCATCTCGGCAGCACTGGGCTCCCATCCTCAACCGTCATCTCTTCTTGGAAGGCTAATGTTAACTCCTCCTCCTCCTCCACATTTAATTTTATTTGCATCTCTCTCTCTCTCTGAGATTAATTTTCGTATGTAAAGCGAGTTTGTATTAATTGGTCCACGTTATATGAAAAGTATATATGATAATTTATTATTATTTTTCATATTAATTATCATTATAATAATATTTTAGATTAAATTATAATATTATTATTTTTTATATTATTACATTATAATATAACATAATAATATTATATCATAATTAAATCATGATACAATTATAATATTATAACATAAATAATATAATATTTTTTTTATTATATTATATTATAATTTATTTATAATATTATACTTATAATATCATTATATAATATTATATTAATACGGAGATAATATGAAGCTTTTTTTTTTATTTAGACATGAGGGATATTTTGATTTTCAAATTTCTTTTTTCACATAAATTTGGAGATAGTGTGATCCAAATTTGATTTTTAAATTTTATGTTAAAATTACTATCTGAAAGTGATTTTCGATATCTGGCCGCAAGGATAAGTTTAGAATAGGTATAAAATTATTGGATTGAACGATGATTTTAGAGATGGGAAGAACATGATATTACTATTATAAAATAATCAATATACAACTAAATATGATGATCTTATTATTTTTATCTAAATTTGTAAATGAATTGCTTAATATCAAGAGCCCTTTTATTTTTTTTTCTCATGATAATTTGGTAGCAAATTGGACTAAATACGTTAAAAACTTGAATATAATACGGAGAAATGGATATGCTCCTATCTCACTCTTTTTTTTTTTAAATTTTAATTTTTTATTTTGAGATACAAACCACACAATTGCACTTTGTCAGCTTAGCAGTGTTTTTTAAGCTTTAATTTCTATCCTTTTCATTATCCTTCGTAATTTTAATAAGAACAAAATTTAAGTATGGTATTTTATATTAGTTTCATGATTTTTTTAATCCTTTCTAGTTTCACCTCAGATAATAGTAGCTATGAAAAATAAGAAAGGTCAAGAGAAAAATAGATATAAAATAAGGAATTAATCCGCGTCTAGGAAACCTAAAGCCAATGAGCCAATTTAGTCTCTACGGTATAATCTTTTTTATTATTAAAATATACCAAATAATCTCTCCACCAATCTATCGTGCATTCCCAAACCATCCTACCATATGAATACACTCGCTATTTTGCGTATCAAAAGATTTAATAATTTTTAAATATTATCTAAATCTAAAAATAGAAAAACTGCTGAAGAGAATATCATAACCAAAGCTTCCTGAATATAGCTGTTATTTTCATAATGATTGTTATAAAATAATTTATTTCATTTCAATTTTATCTTTTTAAAATAAAATCTTTATATAAAAAAAGTCCATCTATTTTTTTTAATCTACCATTCTAACATCAATTAAACTCTTTTTAAAATTTAAAAATATTTTTTTAATCTTATATATATATATATATATATATATTATTTTATTCTTTTTTTAAAAAATTTTTGAAAATTAATAATTTGAAATAGAAATTTAATAATATAGAATTAGGAAAATAAAGTTTACATTCTCTCATTTATTTTATTAATCAATGCATGCAAAGAGATAAACTCGAATTTTCGGATCAAGGCATCGTGCGTGATATCCCTGAAACGGCCCCCGGCCTCAAGGGGCGAATCCAGAGGGCGCTCATTGGATTCTCTCACACCCAGATCAGCTACAATTTATTTATTTTATTTTATTTTATTTTATTTTATTTATTTATAAAAATAAAAATAAAAAATAACAATAACAATAAAATCCCCGCCGACTCAAAGGAGGAAACGCCGTTTGAAGTCGAAATCCCCGTCACACGCCACGTCACCACATGCCCCTTTTCTAGCTGCGGGGTGGCCGAGCCTCCTCTTGCCTCTCTTTTTCTCTTCCCGTAAAATTAGGGTTTCTCTCGCAATCCGTCCTCCCGCCGACTCGAAGAGCAAGCGAAATCAAATCTCCTCTACTACTTGTGGGCGCGGGACGGCGGATCATCGTCGCGGGATCGTTTCCTTTCCCCCTCTCGTCCCTTCGCTCCCCCTTTCGGTAATTTCTCTTTCGCCACATCCAATCCAATCCAATCCAATCGTCCGGCTCTCTCTCTCTCTCTCTCTCTCTCTCTCTCTCTCTCTCTTTTTTCCTTTTTCCGGCAACTTCCGGGTTTTGATCTGCTTTTCTGCAACGGATCAGCGCGCCCCATGCTGTTCGATCCATTTTCCCTACTCTGGGTTAAGTTTTTCTTGGAGGGATTCTTCCGTAAGGCCTCCTTCGGTACTTCTGGTCTGGGGTTTGACTGGCTTTTGAGAAGCTGATCGTGGCGCGTTCGTTAATTGTTGTAGACATTGTTGCTTGATGATGAATGGAGAGGAGGGCTCGATTTGTTAGGGTTTGCTTCCGAAAGATTGGTTGGTTCTGATTTAATGATTTCTTGATGTTAATTTTGTACTATGATTATAATGGACGAAAGCTGCTGCTTTATATGCTTTTTTTTTTCTTTTTCTTTTCTTTTTTTCTTTTTTTTTTTTTGTCGATGATTCTGCTTCGCAGTAGTTGCGATCAGATTAAAGAAAAAAGAGAGATAATATTTATTTGGACGCCGATGACCTTCACCTTCAATCAAGGGTGTTTATATTTTAATTGCATGTGTAGATGTGGGAAAACTGATATGGACGGGTGGGTTCTGTTCTGGGTGTCTCCGCATAAGTTCAGAAGATAAATATTTGTATAGCGATTGCCCAAATTGTATCGAACAAGAGGACTCTTGACTAGTCTGATTTTGTCTAGATTTTCATTCTTGTCTTCTATTGTTTATATATATATATATATATTATTAATGCTTAGACCTGATGAACTATGACCTATGCGATTCCTTTATTAAGAGTTTCTCATATTGGACATAGCTTGGACTTAGCTTGTACTTGTTGTTGGCCTTAGCACCCATTGTTTGGCTGAGGTCGTTTTGGCGAGGAAATTTCTATCAATCTAAGTATATGATAATTTTTTGTTCGTAATTGCTGACCTCATGATGCTGGTTTCATGGCTTATCTCCCCTTGTTCATGTGGTACCTTAACTCTCTGTTTATGTTAGTTTCATGTTATTATTATTAGGTGGTGGTAGAAGTGATGGGCTTTTATTCTTTATAATGGAGCTTTGAACTAGTTTTTGTGCTGTGAGATTCTTTTGCTCAATGTATTTGTTACCGGTACTTCCGAATGTTTTTCCTTTTGTATCTTGTTGGTCTTTTGAATTGTCTTGGAGTATGTTAGTTGATTGATCAACGGATCTGGCTAAAAAATTTTATTTAGCCAGAAACTCTGTTAATTGCAGCTACTGTAATAGATTGAGACGCGGCTTTTCTTGCACTAATTTGCTGTCTGCTTTCTTTTCCCCCAAAAAATACAGAGTCAAGATTTGCATCTGTCCCAGCACAGCATCAAAACCTGATCATAATTGCATCCTTCCTTCTATTTATAGAGCATCAGATTGCTGCTTTGAGGATCATCTGTTCGTTCTGTCCATATTCATTCAATTAAATGCCGAAGGAAAGGAAGACTCGGTCTGTGTCCTCTGAACGAAGATCTCGTGCATCACCTTTCCCATGCAGCTCATCTAGTGATCAGAAGAATTCTTCTTGTTCTTCCTCCTCTCTTAACCCTCCTGAATCTGGTGATGTAGCAGCCAAGGACATCAAAGAGTGGGAGGAGATTCGTTGCCCTGTGTGCATGGAGCACCCTCACAATGCTGTTCTCCTTATCTGCTCTTCCCAAGGGAAGGGTTGCCGTCCTTTCATGTGTGACACCAGCTACCGACATTCTAACTGCCTGGACCAGTACCGCAAGGCATTTTCTGAATCCCAGCCATCTCAGAGTGATGAGGGTCAGCAGCCAACAAAGCTCTCATGCCCTCTCTGTCGTGGGCTTGTTAATGGTTGGACGGTGGTGGAGCCTGCACGCAGGTATCTCAATTCTAAGACCCGTAGCTGCTCTATGGAGTCCTGTGGGTTTACTGGGGTTTATGGTGAGCTGAGGAAGCATGCCAGGAAAGAGCACCCCTCTGTACGTCCATCAGAGGTGGACCCCGAACGACAACGAGATTGGCGGAGGTTGGAGCAGCAACGTGATCTAGGGGATCTGTTCAGCATGTTTAATGCACCTATCAGTGGAGAGGAAGATGGCGTAGGCGTCAGCGAGGATGATGATGAATTCAGTGGCAGTATAATCCCATTTCCCTCAATCACAGTTTTCTTGATTGTACAGGTGACTCGAGCAGGAGGTCTGGGTGCCTCACGATCATCTTTTCGTTACTCGAGAAGCTCCTTGAGGAACCGAAGAGGAAGGGAAATGATCCTGAGGGGAGAGACCTTCAGTGAGCAAGACTCTTCTGGCAGAACAACCGGTGATGTTATTGATGATGATGGTGAAGGTAATGAAGGCAGAGCCAGGGAGGTCTCTGTTGCTGCTCAACAAGAAGACCGAGGAGGAGGAGGAGGACGACGACGATGGGGGCAGCTGAGGATGTCGGATGAGGATGATGATAATGATAATGATGATGATGATGATGATGAGTTATCGTGATTGTAGGGATGCCCCCCTTGATCAGTTTGTAGTGTTGGTTTTGGGAGTGTTGAGCTGGTCGGGGTTTGTGAATCACTTGCCTGTAGCACAAGGTGAGCTGCTGCTTGTCTTGCCATGCCCTGATAGCCCAAAAAATTTTTTTTATCATTGATTCTTCTTTCTCCTTTTTCTTCTTCTTCTTCTTCTTCTTCTCATTATTATTATTATTATTATTTTTTTGCTTGTTTAACAGCAGGGGGAAGCAGCTACATCACCATTGGACATGGGAAACCTATGTTTTTGTGGCAGGAGGTTCTGCCTGATCTGAGAAAGAAAAAATAAAAAGGAAAAAGTCAGAATAATGTTGCTTTAATGCGCAATTAAATATTGAATATGGGGCTCTGGTTTGGTTAGTACTTTTTCTGATGTCATTTTTCATTTATTTGTTGAGGCCTGGGTGGGCTTGGTTGAGGGTGTCTCTCTGCTACTGGCGTGAAGCTGCTGGTAGCACGTTGTATTGGTCATGCTGTATTGGTGGGATGGTGGCTGGTGGTGACCCACAGATGGTAGCGTATATTGTATTGCTCTCATGGTGCCAAGTGACCCACGGGGGTTCTTGTAATATGTGAATTTGGCCCAAGTATTGGTCGGGACTCGTAGCGAGGCCCTGGAATACGGATAAATATTCCCAAAACCAGAATTGTTATTTTAGAATATATATATATATATATATATATATATATATTCATGAAAAGAAAGAAAGGTGGTGGAAAACCGGGAGACTAGAGAACTTATTTTTTTTTTTTAAATATCATTTCTAATGGAAATATAAAAAAAACAATTTTTATCCTCACTTATCTAAGATTGGAAAATAAAAAATAAAAAATAAAAATGAAGTATATTTTCAAAAATCAAATGCAGTTTGAGAAATGTCTCATTTATTTACATTACTGCCATTTTTCTAGTTAGGCTCCATATTCAGAATGATGGAGTTAAAATTCTGTTCCGGAATTAAGATGTTTGCTTCAATCGGCTGGGGCAGCTGTCAAATAATGGAATTAAGTCGATGGAAACGAATCATTGGGGTAAAATAGAAAGAAGTTGAGTTGAAGATCGTATGTGTTAATTATGTAGTTTAATAAGGTCATAATTGCGTTTAAAGGGTTCTCCTTTTTTTTTTTTTTTTTTTTGTTAGTATTTATCCGTTGCTCTCACTCAGCTAGCCATTCCCGATGAAGGGCATGATAATGTCTTCCTGTCGGATTTTTTTTTTTTTTTTTTAAAAAAAAGGATTTTGCTCATTCATTGAAATAAAAAACACAGTTAGATGCATCACTGTTGCATGCTATATTTTAAGAGACTTATAAAACAGTTACCACCATACTAATCTAATATGGTACTTAAAACATAGAACCAGGTAAGTCATTCTTTAGGAGTTGTCGATGGAAAGAAAGTCATAGATCCCATGAAAATGTTTATCAATTGTTTTTTGCTCTTATAAGATTTGTTTGGATATGATATAAATTGGATGGTTTATGATTTATATAAGAAATCAATGTGGACTTATCCGATTTTGTTTTGCAGGGGATGCTGCATGTATTACACGGTCATCCCTTTCTTTTCTTTCTTTTTTCTCTCTCTCTCTTTCTCTCTCTCTCTCTCTCTCTCTCTCTTATTGTTATATTTTTCTACTTCTTGTTTGGATTTTATTCTTTTTCTGAAAATTTTATGAGGTAACGTTCGTTATTGGCCAATTGTCATGTGCAATAAATAAATATATATAGTGCATTCATTATATATTATTGGCAGATTCGTACCAACAGGAGTACCAAACAATTTGGTGCTGGATGGCTAACTTACATATCACCACTAATTATTTTCAAACATTGCAATTCAAAGGAAGTGAAATAAGCATCTTGGAAACGATGCACGTCCAAAAATTTTGTTCGATTAGGGAGGTGTTTTTTTTTGTAGTGTCACGTGACTTTGGGACTGACTTGCGGATAAACATACATTTCTTGTAAAATAGATGGTGCCCACGCGATTTTTTTGTTTTAAGAGAAAGAAAGAATTCAAAACCGCGGTTGTGAACCATTATTTTTATTTTTATTTATTTTATTTTATTTTTTAAAAAATATTTTAATAATATATTCTTTCTTATTACATAATAATAATAATAATAATAATAATAATATTATTATTATTATTATTATTATTATTATTATTATTATTATTATTATTATTATTATGTAACCCCACAGAAACCTTGTGGTGCGGGTGGCTCGACGAACGCAAAGGCGGCCCAACTTCTCCTCGATAAAGACGGTGGTGTTTGGTGATGGCAGGCGAAAGAGATTCTCTTCCTCCTGGTTAAGCGTTGCTGTCAGAGATCATCAAGGGTTTTGTTTCAGTGTTTTCTTTTCTTTTCTTTTCTTTTCTTTGGGGTTTAAATTTCACCCTATGACCTGACCAACCCTAGAGTTTCTTTATTCGGCTTAGAGTTCTCCTGTATTCGACGACGATTCCTTCCCACGATCGCGTCAACAACAGATAACACAAAATCCTTTGGTAATTTGCTTTCTTTTATTATTATTATTATTATTTATTTATACTGGAGCTAACGCAGACCGCGGTTCTTTTTCCTTATGCAGCTATATATATATTATATATTATTATATATTATATATCATTTAGATTAGATTTTGTGTCCAAGGTTCTAAAACTTTCTCACAACGTCCGGAACTGCCGTGCCATCATCATCTTATCCCTATTTATCGATGGATAGGGATAGACACCTTGCCCTTGCATTATTCGTTTCTCGTGAAGGACGCTGAAACGTGGCTGTCTTAGGACCGTTTGATGCTAATCTATGCCTTTCTTTTTATTTTATTTTATTGAATGCCTAATATCCCACAATGGGCCTACTGCTCTGTTTGACAAGGTGCTTCCTTCCTCCTCCTCCTCCTCCTCCTCCTCCTATATCAGCTGCAAGTCCAAAATTCGTGGATAATTCTTCTCTACAGGAATGTATGGCTAGCAGCAGCTAGTTCATTGTCCAACATGTTTCAGTCAAAGGTAAGAATTCTTATTTCACCACCTGTTTAGTTTATTTCATCTCTGTCTTTATTTATTTGTGTGTCTTGAGGGTATTCAGCTTTTTCTACCATAAATCACCTACTAAATTCCTTCGATTTGCATGTTACAAATACAACCAACGACCATCATATATTCTGGTGGTAGTTCAAGGTTCCTGCTTTGCGAGTCAAACTAAGCACGATTTCTCTTTGCCCTTTTCACATGTCTAGCCCTTACTATTGAAGACCTTAATTTATTAGGGGTTAGTTCTACCCTGTGTTATTATTACATTTGTTTAAACTACCCTAACTTGCTTTCCCACTTTTTCACTTTACTGCCCCCATATCTAATATTAACCCCTCTCTCTCTCTCTCTCTCTCTCTCTCTCTCTTCTTTTGTTTTTTTCATCTTAATGTATGTGATGGTCACATAATAATCTAAAGCACGGCACCGGATTGTCGAAGCTATTTAAACCAAAGAAGCGGCATCAGCGTTTTTCATCCTATTGTTTCTTGATACTCCAAGGCATTGAAAGCAATTTGCCTATAAATTCTCTTGTACTTCGATCTCCTTTTCCCTGTTCCTATTAATTTGGCATATACCTACCATGTTATTAGATTGTTATTTCTCTGGTATGTTCAATTTAGTGCTTGATTCTAAAAGGTTCATCCTTTTATCTTTTGAAGGAGATGATTGGACAGACTGCAATCCGATTCATTAAGAATGTGACAGCAATACAAAGCAAGCACAAAACCCCTGCCTATACAAGCGGTTAAGGTTCTTGTAGCTTTGACTTATCCTTGATATTAACCATGAATATATATATATAGATATTTGGCTAGTGTAAAGATCATGTTCATGGGATGTAACTAGAGTTTTATGTTGGCTAACAATCTACAGCAACTAGTTTGAGATTTATGCAATCGACTTCAATTAGTTTAGAATTAAAACTTTGTTGTTGCGTGAAGATTGTGGCTTTATAATTGACCCCCAGTGCATGTCTTTTGTTATTAGGATTGTCGTGGTCTCTAGTTGGTTTTGTAAGACTCTTGGTCTTCCTAAGGTGATTCACATTAATGCATACTAGATTTAAGTTCAATGTAAGACCTTTGGCCTTCCTAAGGTGGTTCAATGTAAGACTTTTGGTTTTACTAAAGTGGTTAATGTACATTAAATTCATGCTCTCATTTAATGTATAAAGATGATAGAAATTTTATCAATTCATTGAGTGTGGGGATAAGTAAAGGCTTTTGGCTTTTCAAATTTCAAGATAATAATTGTCATTAATAGTCTTCATAATGAAAAGATGGCCTTTGAATTGCTTTTCATTAATAGCAATTATGATGGAAGACTTTTGGATTACTTAAAATTAATTATAGTATTAATGGCCTTCATGATGGAAAAAGACTTTTGGGTTACTCTTGGAATCCTATATAAAGTGTCCTTAGCTTAGCAAAGAAACAAGCCTGTAAATAACTCCATCTTATATGGTATAAGGCTTTGCATATGTTAGAAAATCCCTTTAAAGAAATAAGCATAAAAGTGTTGGTAGTAATTGTTAGAAGTTTGTTACAAGAAGGATTCCTTCAATTCTTCAAGAGTGTGGATCTATTTGACTTAATTAACATGACCGGAGGTATGTATTTTATATGCATGTATTCTAACAGGTTTATGTGTTTATCATCGCTTTCTAGGTTTATACTGGGCTTTTATTCCAGATCTAATAAGATCTATTGGTAATCAATAAAAACTGTAGAAAATCAAAACTATAGGATGATTCATCCACCTGTTGTTGATTTTCCATCTAAAGTGGGATGAAGTCCAATTGATTTTAGAGAGAGCTATTTTTTAACAACCAATAAAAAGCCCCAATGAGGAACCTTACAATTTGTACTCATAAACAAATGGAAAAATTGGTTTGCCGGTCATATAATATACCTAATTAAATTAGTGTGCCACCCAAATGACTATGCACAAGGATGAAGTGAGATAAAGTTTCTGAAACGGATGCAGTGTCAAATTGAAACATTAAAAATGTGGAGTAACCTGGGTTGACTTGACAAAGAAATCCTAACTCATTCACAGTTAAACACATGCATGGAAATCAATGCAGGAGGATTACACACATAAGCATCTTCAACCCGAGGCTGTTGAAAATACCAAAGCTATGTCTTCAGAGCAAACATTCTTGAGGCTGTGCTAGCACTTTTCTAAATGCAGAGGCTTCTCTAATTCCTCCATGTTTGGTGACCATGAATTGTTCTCAGGCAGAACCTGTTGCAACCACCAATAACATGAATATGTCTCGGTCAAGAAACTTCTAGGGGTATCCCTCATCCAGAATACCACATTGGTCTTTACATCACCAGAAAACCATATATTTGTCCTAAAAGGCAGCTTCCCTGTGAAAACTCCTAGCTCATCCTGAACTGGCTTACATTTACCTAGCACTCTAAACCAAAGTGCCTGTAGACGTATGGGAGTTCTTGGAGATAAGCCCTTGGCAATGCATATCGCAGATCACAAGATCAATTAATAAGATGGCCAAATTCTTCTGTTGGTTAGTTATCAATCTCCAGCGGATACAGAAGCATCTTTAGTCAGCTCTCCACTGCTGAAGCATATTTATGTGAATCAAGATGATATCAAAAGCACACCTACAGAACATGTTGATGGCTCCACGGAGCCTGCCCAGGTTAGTCCTAGAAAGAAAAGGCAAGCGTGTATTTCTTCACCTAAGTTGATATTTTGAACCGGATTTTTCTTTTCCTCTTTTCCTATTATGTACTCGAGATAATCAGGGAAAAACCAACTGTGAAGAAGGATGGCTAGCATTGCTCCTGTAAAAAGTCTTAACTGTCTGAAATTAGAAATGTAATTGCGCATTTCTTTTTTGGTGGGTGGGGGGGGGGGGGGGGGGGATGCACATCCACACAAAATTGCACTTATTCTTCTAGCACTTGTGCTTGTCTCCTCTTTCTATGCTCAGCAACTGTGACTGCTTTGCATCAGGATCATTTTGTGCAGAAGCCTGTTGATGCCAGGACTGTTATAATACACCTGATAGCAAAGATGCAGTAACTGAAAGGAAAGAACTGATACAATCTCGCATGCGACATGCATTTTCTCTGAAGATTATCATCTCTGTCACCGATTGATTTTCAGGATATTAGTGGGATAAGGATTCCTTGTTACGTCAGTTGAAGCCTTTGTGCTCTACTTCTGTGAGATAAGGCCGTGTCCTAATATTTTGCAGGATAGCAGACAGGGTAGGATGCTACTGCAGGAAGTCCACGCGAGTGAAAAGGTACTGTCAATGCCAGGAGGAGGCTTTATGAAAAGGTAGTGTTAATGCCAGGAGGAGGCTTTCTGTTTATCAGTTGCATTACCTACTTTCGCACTGGAGTTGTTCTGTTTCTATGTTGGCTGATCTAGTGTTTTAGTTTATTATTCCTGTCCTGTAGGCTCATGCTGGATGCTCCTCTGTATGCTGATGTGAAGACTGTAAGAATAACATTGATGTGAAAGATTGTAACAGGCTTTTTTCAAATACTCTATATTTTCGTTATCTTCAAGTATCAGTTCTCATCCTGTCTTGACTGACCTTGTTAGTTTATTTTGAAGCTGGGGAGTTTGAGACATGGAATGTTAGCCTAGAAATCATTTAATAGAATGTCTTTTTTGAGAGAGAACATTTAGTAGGATGTCATCGTCATTTCTGGACCAGTTTGAAATGCCGGGTGTTTGGAATTTTGGTTCAACCCAAATTTTGGCCTAGAAACCGTTAAATCATACGGCATTATTAATTCATGCAGAATTGGATTATTTGGAACACAAATCCTAGATCTATAAGAATTTAGGTTTTGGCAGAAAAACAAATCAAGAGGTGCCAGGAGTCTATATCAAGTTGGAACTTTTGAAGTTTGGGGTCGCCATCCATTGCTAATTAGAAATTTAAGAATGGAAGTCTAAATTGTCAGACTCAAACTGCACATCTCTCTGCTGCTATAATTTCTATCGAGCTAGCTTTAGTTTATAATAAGAACGCACATTTTATGCCCTTGGTTAAACTGGGAAAAAACATATTTTTTTAATTGTTTGGCTTGGTTCTTTTTTTAACATTCTAGATGGATTGTTATTTCTGTAATTAGAGGTTCCCTAATTCAAAAATAATCAAGATGGGCTTCTGAGCCTGTCTAAATGCAGGAAGCTTCAAACAAAAATCTCTCTGTTATATGTGAAATAGATTTTATTCAAGTTTATATAGATTACTTTTAAATGGTTAACTAATTTACGTCTAGGGAATTATTTTGTGAGCACAGTGTCTATTGAAACTTCATGATGAGAAACACGTGTCTCTGACAGAAGTGACGCACCTCAGTGCATGAAATGACTCAAAATCATTGGACATTTAGAAATAGACAGAGCTGTTAAGGACTCTGGCGCCAGGAAACAGGAAGCAAGTTCCATCTAATCAGTTCTTTCTTTCTCGATTATATTCTCTCCAAGGAAATGTTGATACCCTTGCTTATCATCCTTGTTTTCATTCTATATGGCAAGTGGTGACATCGATGAAATGGATGGGGAATCGGAAAAGGTGGAGGTCAAGAGTGAAATGACAAAATCCGAGCAATGCCATGCTGGCTTCTGCCCTGTAACTCCATATATCCATAAGCTCAATGTATGTTTCCTGGGACAACATGGCATGTGTTTGCACTGAGTCATTTGCTGTTGATTTGCTTCCTTTGATGCAGATGGCTATCTTCCTGGTTTACCTTGCTCCCTTTTTCTTTTTCTTTTTCTTTTTCTTTTTTTTTTTTTTTTTAAAAAAAATGTAGTCAAAATGTATTGTGCCTAGTCCTTCAGTGGCACCTGGTTCGTCTGTTTCAATTATCTTTATGTGGATTCCTGGAATTTTCCAATTGATTCAAGCAGCAGGATTAAGTTTGCAAAAGCAGAGCAATTCCAACTTTCGGGTCCTATGATCAGGCATCAGGCGGTCAAGAGTATTTTGGTTCTTTCTTGCCCTACTAGTATAAATTTGCTGGCAGAATCCTTCAGAGTAATTCATCAAATTGTGAACTTCTACAGCAGTCTTTTTGAACAGAGTGATCGTTTATTAGTTAATTTCACATTTTCTCACTGGTGAAGGCATTAATGAATTAGAGCCCGATTCAAATTCTAGACTGCTTGGCAATCTTGAACATCATTAAAAGATTCTGAAGGATTCTTCTTCACTTATTAAGGTGGTGAAAACAAACTCATCTAGCCAATATTGGCTCTCTCCACCACACGCTAACATTCAGGAGACACAGTCGACCTTGTCACCTGGATCAAGCAGTTGAAGATGCATATCTATCACTTGCCTCCATCTCCTTGTGGAGCTCCTTACAATGGTAGTAGGTGGCATGAAAACGGGTAGAATTTTGAGGCGAGTCATTAGCATTCGTTTTTAACCATCTCTCTCTCTCTCGTTATTGTTGTAGCCATGGTGTTCTCCCTTGTTGGACTACAATGAAATCCTCTCTCTGCGTGTGTCTCCGTGACACACACACACAAACAAACGTGTATGCGTGCGCATGTGTAAGTACATTTTCTTTTGAGAAAATAAAAATATTTTGTTTAGTGGTAGTGGTTTTCCAGTCTTGCTGGTTAAAGTGTAACCATGGGCATGGACTGGGCGAATGTTGCATAGGATTTTTTATTATTTTTATTATTATTATTATCTCGTCAAAACAAGGTTGAGACAAGTGCCAGTCGTAATCAAATCTTCTTTTTTTTTAAAAAAAAAAAAAAATACCAGCACATCACCTAGTGTATTTTTGTTCATCTCACCTGATTCACTGTGCCAATAAATGCGAGTAGTCGAGTGGAGGTCTTTTTCCTCAAGCTTGCTATTCTCTGTAGCAAGCGAAGGACAGGGGCCAGCTGGTTATGACCTTGGGTTATTGATTTTGATTAGTGAGTAAATCATAAATCTTTGCACATAATGCGTGGCCCTAGCTTTGCTTATTTAATGCAGCAGAGTTTGTCCTTGGACTTGAGATCGAGCATGGTGGCCATGCACATGAGCTTTGTCATCGCATTGTTGGAGCACTGGTGCACTCATTCATTCATCATCAGATAAAATTAAAGATGCAAGGCACTTTGAGCATCCTGTTCTAAATATTTGAATGCTTACTCCTCTATGGCTGACGCAGAAGATCAAGGGTCTTCATGCATGCACGCATCAGAGTATCACCAACTCTCCAGAACCGAGATACTATATATATATATATATATAATATTATATATCCGGTCTATTTACACCATAAAATAATCGCTCAAATATAGTCAATGCTGCAGCGTGCATAGAGAGGATCGATGTAATCAAATTTGAAAACATAGAAATTGTACAACTGCTGGGGAGTCTCAACCACCAGGAAATTCTTACAAAATCTTTCATATCATAGGAATAGTCACTTAAAACATTACAAAACACGCAGGTAAAATCCATCACCATGACTAGAGATACTAATGCCAAGCCAACCAGCCAAGGAAACAAACAAACATGTGAGTATGCATGCAGAGACAAGAGACTTGAATCTAAGAAGATCCGAGTACTGCTGTTATAACATGCATAACCAAACCCCAAAATTACTAAACATGACTCATATATATATATATATATCTATTTGTCTATTCATTGTAGGCACTAGATACTTCTTCCCCTCATTTTGTGGTGGGTGTCATCAAAGCTCTACCGAAACTCCCCAGTTATGAGCGGGACCTATCCAGCCCCAACCTTGCAGCAAGCCACTTGCAAACATCATCCATTTCTTCAGGGACCGTGTAGTGGCCAAGCCTGCATGGTGCCAATAATTTACTTAGGTAAAAATCATCTAATAATGTTAGTGGGGAAAAAGAATCATGCGAGACAGATGCTTTCATACCCGTTGTAAGTTTTGAATGTTAAATTTCGAAACCCAGATGATCTTAAAATCTCAGCTGATCTTTCCCCAGTTTTATAAAGGACCACATCATCCCCTGCAAAAATAATGATAATAATAATAATAATAATAATAATAATAATAGGGGTAGTAAAAATCAAGACACCTAGCAGCATCGATCACTTTGCCGATTTGAATGCCATAATTTTGAGTTATGATTTATGAATCAGTGGAATTAGAGAAGCTACATGGTGGAAAGAAAGAAATAATTAAGAAAGAAAGAAAGTGCATTTTAAAGTTAAAAAGTTACAACAGCTCGATTGTTTATTTGCACATAGATAGATAGATAGATAGATAGATAGATAGATAGATAGATAGATAGATAGATAGATAGATAGATGGATACCTCTTCCATGACAGAGCAAAAGAGGCAAGGAGGCAGCCCGTCTTGCAGCATCTTGTGAACTTTCCAATTTGTACTTCAAGGTCCTAGGTTACATGTGTGTGGAATAAAGGGGAGGGAGGGGCTTGATTCAACTAATTGAGATATGGAAATAGATAAGTGAGAAGAGTCATGTGCGCCAAAACTGAGCATACCTGGAACATGGAAGCCAGCAACTTAGACCAATAGCTGCACTTAGGTTGACTGGATATGGACTGCCGTTTCCATATCTACCATAAGCGCAGCAAGAGGCGGAGTAGAGGGCCGCTGCGCCGCCCATGCTAAAGCCACCGATGCCAAGTTTTACTGTAACAACAACCAATTCAATTCAATTCAATTCAATTCAATTGATTTGATTCTTGAGGTTAGCTAGCAAGCATTCTGGCATGGCATACGAGCCCATGTGGGGATTATGGATTGCATCGCCTTTACATGGTTATGTATGGTATGGTACAGGTGGTGTTAGATAAGATATGAAAAATCGCCAAAATTTAATGCTTACATGGAAAAACAAATGAAAACAAACATGATTTCTTATTAACATCCAGTAGACTTTCCCATTTCCCCCCCCCCCCCCCTCCTTTTTTTCTTTCTTGTTCAAACCTAGAGCTTGCCAGGTTATTTTGCAAGTCGATCAGCAAAATTCTTGCTTCGCTTTATATTATATATATATATATATTAAATTCTTTTTGGAGAGAAAAAGAAAAGAAGGAAAGAAAGATCCGCCTGCATCGTAATTATTCGGGTCCAAATACTCGAGGATGCGCAAACACAGTGATGAACAAACAAACAAACAAAATATATTCTTGTTTAAAGCTTACCATCGGCAGGCTCAGTTGACAAGAGGTTTGCAACATGGGCAGCTGAAACATCCATCCCTTCCATATCATCAGGACCATCTTCTGAGAAGTCCCCAACGTCGAACCCTACGAGAGAAAAAGGCAAATTATGAGATTGCTTCTCAGCTCTGCATCGGAGCAGCTCTCTTCGTGATTGCCAGTGAAAAAATAGAGCAAGTCTCCGAAAGACATCCAAAGTGGCGAGTTATCTACTTCAATAGTGATTTGAAACTATAACTAGGATGCCGATGATTAAGCTAGAGGAATTACAGGCAGTGCACGGGAATCCACCAAAAGCTGCCACAGGTCGGGTAGGAGCAGTTGGGCAGATCCATTTAATCTACAATTAATAATCTTTGGTGAAAATGAGCTAATCAAAATTTAAGCTAGCAAACCAGCCAATTATGCAATAACCAAGTAAGAGAAGTTACTAGCTTTGATAAGGAAAAGAACAACATGCGTCCGATATAAACCCTTGTGCATTTTGGAGTAGTAAAACATAATCATTCTACTTACGTTTGGGAGAGGAAGAGTCTCCAAGAGCTGGGACCAGCTGCAAAAGAAATCCAGAGAGATGAGATATTATATGCGTGCATGTCTGGGGAGTTCATCAAGTAAGAAATGAATGCTTCATTATTCACAAAAAAGAAAGCAGGTTATGATTCATATATGATTTATATGCGTCATTCCAGCATCAAGCCGAGGACAAATTCCCCATACGAACTAAAGGAAGAGATCAAAAAAAAAAAGGCAGTGCACACAACATGATGCTGCTGTGCTGTTTCATCCATATTCATAATATCAAGCATCAAGCGCCGCACCCCCCCCCTCCCTTTTGTTTGTTTGTTTGTTTGTTTGTTAATTCCAGAAAGCAAAAAGATGCTGGTCTAATCATTGGCTCAACAAGGACGGCAAACAGAGCACACCTATTTATTTTACCTGACGATGCATTTATTTATATATGCATGCTAACATACTTGACATGGAATAAGCACTTGATGATTGCTTTTTTAAAAATTAAAAGAAAATGATTATACGGTGGCATGGCACCAACGATGCTGATACCAAGGCCTCAGCCCTCTCCATCGTTGGAGGCATAGAAGAGAAAGGCTTTTGATAGGCACCAGTTGTTGTTCCGGGCAGCATGCAGTTAGTTAGTAGCTAGGAGGACACCAAGTGCGGTGGACACCAAGAGCGAGAGGATCTCGAGAAACTTCATGCGGGAGGTAGACACCAAGACACTGAGCCAGTGGTCCAGGAATCAAAGCCCCTTTGAGGCATATTCTCTTCTGTAATTGATGACTGTCCTAATCCAAGCAAAGTCACTAAAAGAAAAAGGAAGGAGAGGATAGGGTAGGGTAGGATAGGATAGGATACGACACGACGAAAGTTCTATTATTTAAGTTCGCGGCTGTCGTGCCCCCTCCAATCGAATCATGTGGAATGGGAATCTTAATTTCAATGAACCAGACAGACAGAGTTCCCATGCGTCAACAAGACATGATTCCCCATGAACTGCCAAGAGGGCATTGACATTCTTCTCCAACCCCCTCTCATTCCCTCAGTCTATACCAAAAAAGAGAACAACAACAGCAGCCCATACATACCAAGCACATGCTTTAGGAAGGAAGGAAGGAAGGAAGGAAGGAAGGAAGGACAAAATAAAAATAAAAATAATAATAATAATAATAATAATAAACATATATATCATTTCAGCTAAAGCAATACTAGGAATATATGCAGGAAAAGAAAAGAAGAAAAAGAAGAAGAAAAAAAAAAAAGCAAAACCCCCCCCCTCTTTAATCATTTTCAGTAAAAATGGAATAAAGTCATGGCCACAGATATAACCAAAAACAAGCTTCTAACAGTCGACGTTGGCATATAGAATAAACTTTATGTCATGACTACTACCATTTATATATATATATATATATATATACATGAACTAAGTGGACGCACTCTGATGATGTTTATGCAGACCATAAATCTCTTTTCTTTTTATTTTTTTCTCTCAATAGAACTCGAGGAGCATCCATGCACTAGAAAAAAAACTAGTGCCTTACAGAAGCTCAAGGCAATCTTGTAAGCTTCAAGTACGTCCACGAATCATCAGGGTGCAGTATGCTGTGCAAAGGTGGGAAAGGAGGTTCGGTTGCAGATATATAAATAAATATGAATTAAATTAAATACCTTGCTCCATTATCACCTAGACCATGAAGCCACACAATCGTGGCCTGGTGCCTTCCCTTTGGTCTGACCACGTAGGTTCTCCCATACTCAGTAGACCTCCTAGTTGTAGTCCTAGCACCTCCTGCATTCCATCCATTCCAACACACTACTACTAAACTAAACCGCTGGAAAGACCAACCATGTATCAAACTAGCTAGAGCTCTATGGTACACCAAAGAGAAGGATCCAAACCAGAAGCATAAGAGCTGCTCCCGTAGTTCATCTTGGTGGCGCTGGCGCTGCACAACAGGGAAAAAACCAACCCCCTGCCTCTGGAGATGACTGGTGCTGCAACTAGCTCTCCTGCAATGAAGAAGAATCGCCCTATTGACCTCTATTTATACACGTCTATGGGGAGTGGAATGTGAATATGAGGAAGCCCATGGGTTCCCAATCCCACTAAGGCTACCGCTTAATTACGCCAGCTGCAAGCTGTTGCTGGAAAGGCATATGAGCCCAAGGTTAAAAGGGGAACAGACAGCACCCAATAAGGAAAGATAAAGACAGGAGGGAAAGCATGGAAGCTTTTTTCCTCAGGTAGAGAATCTGTGGTTACACCACACACACACACACACTCTCTCTCTCTCTCTCTCTCTCTCTCTCTTTCTCTCTCTCACTCACTCACTCTCATGCATAAGAGACATTGAGCCAATAAGAGACAGAGTGAAATATAAAAAGAAATGGTGGGGAATGAGGAAAGGCAGCGATGATGCTTGGATTTTGCATGCAAGAATCAATGCGCGGGGGCAGTGGAGAGGGAACCCACGGCTACTAAAGAATATCTCCAATAATAACACATCAGATAGTCTTTTTCTTTACTGGCCATTCTCTCAATGCGATAGCTAGCCCCCAAGAATCAAATAACGATCTCGTCATCAATATAACAGCGTATATATTGAGGAATTAATTAATACAAGACAAGGGAAAGAGGTACGGCGCGCAAAGAAGATAAAGAAGGATGACATTAATAACTAGGAATAATAGCATAAGAGAAACAAAGCAGGACTAGGCTTCCCTTTTTTTTTCTTTTTTTTCTTTTTTTTTGGCAATAATTACCGACCTGAAATTGAAATTAAGGAGAAACAGCCAAAGCATAGGATGGATCGATCTTTTCTTCCCCCCTTTCAGCTTTGCATTCATTTTTTTCTCAGGGAAGGGAATACACTGTCGTTAAATAAATAGATGTTTATATCACAAAATCAATCTATCAACCATTAAAAAATTAAAATGATTAAAAATTTTGTTGATTGGTTTATGTTTGATATTGAAAAGATTTTATGATGATTAAAACCTGATGAACTCTTTCCCAGGCATCCCTATAATTAATTAATTAGTACAAGAGACTGACTAAAGTGGATCTTTTTGCAGTGGTCCAATTAGGCCGAACACGCTACTTCAATCTTCTATGTTAGAACCAACCAGGACGATTCTTCTTCTTCTTCTTCTTCTTCTTCTTTAAAGCAATGGTTTGATCTAGTACTTATAGCGTCCATCTTAGGTATGGTGTGTAAGACTCAAAATTTATGGCGTATAAAAGACTCTCGAAAGGAATATTGATGTGTGAATACGGTAGGTAGGCGACAGATTATATATATATATATATATATATATGGAGCCCATCGCATAATAATAAGTGGATGCTTGATGGTTACTCAAACCACCGGTGGAACCCGAGGCCCTGGTGGGCGCGACCAAATTAAGTCGGGAGAGAATAATCTACATTCCCCCCAAACCCCAAATAATAAATAGCTCCGCTAGCTGGTCGTCTTTCTCGCTTGGCTTGTGATGGAAAATTAGCTCACCAGCCAGGCACTGCAGTGACGCGTTCTTAGCAGCAGGCTAATAAGGTAATTAAGCAGTGAGAGGGTCGAATTAATAAAATAAAATCACCAGGGGCCCTGCATCATGCCTCAGGCCTCAGGTCTGTCCTGCTCTGCTCTGCTCTGGTCTGGTCTGGTCTGGTCTGGTCTGGTCTGGTCTGGGTCACGAATTGAATTCTAATACAAAAGACAGAAATCAAAGCAAGAGACCCTCCCCTCCCCTCCCTTGCCATTTGGTCAGGGACGGCCGCAGCCCAGCCCGCTTGTATTTTAGCTTAATTATGTCAGCTCGGTCGGTCGGTCGGTCGGCCGGTCGGTTTGGGAAGAAAGGAAATCCTTCTTTCTATACTGGCTAGACCTTTTGCGAGAGTGGCAAGTCGATGGGGACTTGCAAAGAAAATAAAACAACTGGAGTCCATCTAAACTTGCGTGCGTCTCTTTCCTTCTCCTCCTCCTCCTCCTCCTCCTCCTCTTTACAGGGAATATTTTGGAAAGGTTGCTTCCAAGTAGGCCCCGTCAACTCCTC